>JAQQSV010004913.1:0-14698 GCA_028646515.1 Pseudochirops corinnae | reverse complement strand
TGAATGATGCAAACTAAAATAAAATTAAAAAAAAAAAAAAGAATGAAAGGATAACTTTGGTGGAAGAAAAAAGCTCCATACAGCAAAGACTCTTCCCATTCCCTAATGTTTTCTCTAGGTATAGCAAACAGGATTTAGAGATCACAAGTGAAAAGTTTTTTGTTAGTAATTGATACTAAACTACTATATTTTTATTTCTACAGCAAATTCAGAAGAATATAATGACTGACATCCTAAGATCATATATAACGAATGCTAATCAAAATTTGTGGGCTCCTGATAAATTTTTAAAAATCATTCTCAGGACAGGAGACCAAAGAGAATATAATTAAATACACACATTTCAAATGTAAGAGCTCAGACTGAGCTAGCAGACAAATACTATTTTTCCTAGTTAGGCAGGCAGGCAAGGGGCAGTTTGTTCAAAAAGAAAGATTTTCCTCCATCATCTCACAATTTCTAAGGTTAGAATTGAAGGACATAGAACATCAGAGACCTTACAAAATCTCCTGGTCTCCACAACACTGCTGTGAGAAATAATAATGTAGTCATTAGCAATAAACACTTATGGCAATTTGCTAAGTAATCTTTCCAAAGGCTCCTCCATTCAAACTGGCTTCTCAATGGGAAATAGTATTTAATAAATCTGAAGATTTACCAAGAAAACTTTGAAGCTTAACATAAGCAATTGTTTACCAAATTTATGTTGGGTTTAATAGAACAAAAGAAATATGGAAAAATGGGAATAGTTTTTAAAAGAATTTGGGGTAGGATTAATCTCACCGATTCAGAAGAAACTTAAAATTTTTATATTTTCTTGCCATTCAATGTGAATTAGGCATAAACTATCACTTCTCCATTTCTCTTCCTCATCTGTTTATAGTGATTAGCTTACTGTTACTTCCACTGAAACGTAAAATATAATAAAACAGTTCTTTAAGAGCTATCACAGAACTAGTTGACCTGAGATTTAAATACGTTCCTAACCTAATACCAAACATTAATGTGCATTATTTTGTTTATATTTTTCCAACAATTAGTTTTCATGTAAGTATTTCATGAGAAACTTCTCTTCAATCTAAATCTTATAGCAAAGTAATAATTTTGTTCTGACATACAAAACATTGCCACCAAACATTCTGCAGGTTTGATTCTCCACTGAGATCTATGTCTGATTCATTATGAGACATAAATTCAACACCATCTCAGCACAGAATCAAACAGAAAATTCATCATGTTAGGAGCACAGATTCAAATACACAAAAGTAGCCTGGGGAGAATGAAAATCTCTGATCATAAATACTTGGGGTAAGAGGGAAGCATTGATAAATTTATAAACATGACCAAGAAATTGAGGGATGGGGGTGGGGTACAGAGTTCAATTCCAAAGTTGAATCCCTACTAAGAAAGGTGAAACACCTTAAAATTACACTGGTAAAAACTGCCAGAACTTTAAAGTTACTCAGTTCTTCTGAGAAAATTTTTAACTGAGCAAGAGATTAGCTCAGAGCATTTTGTTTTGATGTTCATTGCAGGTTTGGCAAGGCCTGTTATCATTGGCCTTTGTAGACAGCTTCTTTTAAGTTGAGACAGTGTATCCAAACCAGTGCTGCAGCTAAAATGTAAACATCTTGCCATAGCATCAAAAGGACAGGCACCCTTTATCACTTTCCTACCCAATTCTACCCAATGAAGAAAGGCACTTGTTTTTAGTAGCAGGAAGAGTACCACAGAGGAGGTTAATAGACTCATTTTCTGATTCATATTTGACCACTGACTTTGAAGAACTCCAATCAATACAATTATTTTTTCTGCATGTTTACTACATCAGCTACAAATTCCTAAGCTATAAGGGCTTTACTTATCTCTGCTTCTAAGTAAGACTTATTTGAAGATTTCTCTATCTGTGGATGTGGGGAGGCAATCACACATTAAAAGGCAATGTGGTAGAGTAGAAGCATTTGGAGCTCAAATAACCTGGGATATGGTCCTAGTTCTTCCTCTAAGGAGAGATGTGACCTTGGACTAGTCACTAACTTAGTGAGCCTGTTTCTTCATCTGAAAAATGAAGTTGATGATTTCTAATGTCCTTTCCAACTTTAATAGTCTGTTCATGACCAAAATTTGTAATCCTTGTTTAGCAATAGAGATGAACAGCTTCATAGGCTGTATGTGTAATCTTCAGGAGCTAAAACATATCAGAAAACAACAGCAAAAACAATAGATTGTACTTTTGTGGCTCCTTCTGTTTCCAGTCCAATAACTTTTATTAAAGTGATGTTAGGCATTCTCACTCGGGACTATTAGCATATCAAATGGTGTTACCTAGACCTGGGAACAAGCTGATTTAGATATCATCTCGTGTTTTTTGCAATTTAACCATAATAGATATGATAGCCAGGCATTCATTAGCTGATAGTTGCAGTAGGAATAAGGCAGTAACACAAGACTTTCACATTCTGTAAGTTCAAGAGCTGTTTCAGAATGAAATGGTTTCTAAATTTATTAATTCTTTATATCCTAAAGCCTCTTAAATATATTTCTGTTATGCAATAAATATGTGAAGTATAAGTTTAGACATTCTCTGTTAAATGTGATTATTGCCACATTAATATTTTCAAGGTTATGTGGACAAGTGTCAAAATTTATTGTTTAAATAGTCGCTTCAGGGTAAAAAAAAAAAAGTCCTACCCACATGCATCAGTATTACCATGATTCCAGTGATGAAGGAGGTTGCTCTGCTGATGAAGATTCCAACCCCTTTATCTCTTAGGGTCATAAGTCCAAAGCTAAAAGGGAAATTAGAAGCTTTCTAGTTCAATCTTCTTATTTTACCAATGAGGAAACTGAGGCAGTGACAGAAATGGAATATGAACCTTTCCTTCAGTTAAGTAATATCAGGATAGCAATGTTTCCCCACTTGTTCAAGAAAATATATACAACAATAGACAAGATTTCCAAACTGGCAGTGCTCCACAAATATATTATCAATGGAAAAGAATCTATCATGATGTCAGCAGTTTTAGTGGGTCATAATGTCTCACAAGTAGGAAATGACATTAAAAATCCAAGAATGTTCTATGACTAGATTGTGTGGTAGAGAGCCTACTACAGGATATCCCCTTACATGACACAAAAATTCCCTAAATATGAATGTAATAGAGTGACATCTGTCTTGTAAGAGTTCAGTCACTCCATGGGGCACAAGATATGCATGTTCTCTCTTAGACACTGTATAAAAGTAGAGAGAACAGTGAAAAATAAAGGTGAGTTATAGTGTGACACCTATGGCTCCAGAATTTAATTATGCTCACATCAAAAAAGCCATGAATAAAATCCATCAACACTTACCTATTATAAAGGCATTTCATGGCCAAAATGATGAGGATGTGTGAATTAGCTGGTTGCTTGGAAGAAAAAGTAGCATTTACAAAATATTTATGTAGTACTTAACTGAAGGAAATTGATGTGGTATAATAGGAAGAATAAAGAATTTTAAGTCAGATGACCAAGGTTCATATTCCATTTCTGTCACTGACCAACAACTATGTGACCTTGCAAATCACTTAATTTCTCTGAATTTTAGTTCCTTAAACAATAAAATGGGGATACTATTTCTATCAGTAGTAGAAAGCACAATAGATTTGGAGTCAGAAGACCTAAATTTAAATTCCAGCTCTGCACCTTATTTATTACCTGTGAAATCCTAGGCAAATCCTTTAATCTCTCTGAGCCTCCATTTCTCCATCCATAAAATGAGGGCTAGGAATAAATGACCTTTAAGGCCTCTTCCACCTTAAATCCATGATCACATACTCACAGAGCTATTATAAAGTACTTCTATATACATGTGTTTTATTATAGTTAGTAAGGTTTATGAAGGATTTCATAAAAAGCATTAAAAATCTAATCAGCTGAAAGTTTTTGCATATATCCACTCCTCCATACATTATCTATAGGAGAGCTTTTGCCACTTTATCCCTTTTCTGATTATACGCAATGCTACCACTGCACAGATTCTACAGTTACTTTAATAGCACAGAAGGCTACCAACTAATAGTGGACCAAATAGCCTCTCTATTATCCCCAAAGGGGAGGCAGGAGGAGGGAGAAGGAACCAACAGAAACACATCAGAAAAAGAAACTGTATAAATATGGCATGAATATGCCTAGATGACCACTTGTCAGCAATGCTGTAGAAGAGATTCCTGCACCAAGTGCAAGAGAGTGGATTAGGTGACCTCTAAGGTCCCTTCTAACTCTTTAAGATTTTCTGTTGCTCAAATGAACATCCCCCATTCATCTGTAATTCTAGAGACATTTTCTCCTTAACAGATGAGGTTTCCAGAATAAATATGCAGGTTATTTAAAACTGAGTTATATATAGTGTTTTAGCAACAGCAAAAACATTGCTGCCATTAGCCACAGATGCTAGATTCCGGGTGGAATTTTTTTTTTTTTTTTAATTTTTGCAAGCGAGCATTTTCCAAAGTGTCAACCAGTCTCTAATTCTGAAAATGAAGCACCCCCACTGGCAAGCAAATCACAACTACTACACTTACTAGGTTGTTAAAATTACATCCTAGTCATTGTCACAGCCTATTTTTCACTGTACAACACAGGACAGTCTGATGCAGTATTCCTGATCGCTTTTTATAGTATTTGTAAACACACTCACTAATCCACTAAATTAGGTAATTTACAAACAGGTCTTCTCAGTTATTAGTGGGCAGCAGTCAAGTTCTATTATATTTGATTTACATACAGTTTAATCTAAAAACTGCCTTTCAGGGTAAAGTCTAGGACTGGAAAGGAGAGTGGCTCATAATATTTGGGTGGGGGCAGGGTAGAAGCCCTGAGAAATCTCTGTATCTCAGCCCTGACAACATCTGGCCAGTGCCCACAGAAAACTAAATTTGGCACCTCTTCCTCCTGTTACATGGACAACAAAGAGGGAGTTTTCGCGGCGCTCCCCTATCAGGTGCTTCATCCCTCTTCCACACCCCACCCTTGGGTTCCTGCAGGGTGCTTCTGGGGAAGGGGGAGTCCAGGGGTGGAGGCACAAAGGGAAAAGAGTGGGGGTAAAGGTCGAAGCGGCGGAGAGGGGATAAAAGCTCTCGTTTGGGATATGAAGGGACTGGTGTCCCAGTAAGTATGTAAAAAGAGAAAGCAGAAGGGCTGAGGATCTCACCGCACCACAGGACGGGGATTAGAGAGCTTGAGACTATCCACTTGGGGAGCGTGGGGAGTGCTGCAGATCTACGAAGATAAGAGGAATCTAACCTAGTGAACGGGGCATAGAGGAGGAACCTGTCCTACCTGAGTGGACCGGAAGGAGCTGAGACCCTGGAGGGAGAAGCGGGGAGCTCTGCCTTAGGTAGGGGCCAGTCGGCATCCTGAAGGAAAGCTGCAGATTGGTGGATCTGGGAGGGGGGGAGGGAAGGAAAAGGGGGATAAGAAGGCAGGGAGGGAGAAGGGTGCCCCGGGGACAGGGGCAGAGAGGGGAGGGACATTCTTAGGCTCACCTGTGCTGCGGAGGTGGAGTTGCAGCAGCCCATGGCGGGGCCGGGGATGCCAAGAAGGAAAGGGGAAAGGGGGCGAGCGCCCAGCTACGCCCCGGGGCCCCTAGGCATCCACAACCCCGGCGGCCGGCCCGGGGGAGGGAGCCGGCCTGTCCCCCCCGTCCTCCTCCTTCTCCTCCTCCTCTTCCGCGGGCACCCGCTCCTGTTCAGTGCTGCAGGGACCAGACGGCTGCAGCTCAGGGGGAGCTACTCAGGACCCACACAAGCGACATCCCCGGGGGTCGTCTGCGCTGGCGCTGCTGCTGCTGCTCTCCCGGCTCCCGCTGCCGCCGCTGCTGCTGCTACTGTTGCTGCTCCGGCCGCGGCGACTGTTGCTGCTGCTTCCAAGCGGAAAGAGGCGGGGGGGCGGTGGTGGTGGTGGTGGCGGTGGTGGTGGCGGTGGCGGCGGCGCCTCCTCCTTTTCCTTTGCCTCCTCCTCCGCGCCGCTCCCGTCTCCCATCAGACTCCCGGCTCCCCGCCCTCCTCGTGCTCCTCCCTCCCTCTCCCCCTCCGCCCCCTGCGCCGCCTGAGCTGCGCGAAGCGGCGCGGACACAGCGGGGCGGACGATGGGGCGGGTCCTTCGGAGAGCGGGCGCCCAGCAGCGACCGAGCCTAGTTCGCTGTGGCACCGACGTGGCTCGGGCGGGGAAGGGAAGGAGGCGGGCTGTTGCTGGGGCGATCGGAGGGAAGGCTGGGCAACACTGGTACGTTGCCTAAAAGGAGCCGGGCTCCTTCCGGAAGATGAGGCGGAGCAAAGCGAAGGCGGGGAGGCAGGTTGTTGTTGTTGTTGTTGTTGTTGTTGTTGTTGTTGTTGTTGTTGTTTTTACCCCTCCTACAAAGAGTAGGGAATTTCTGGCCCTGCGGGAAAGCTGGGGCTGATTCCCAGACCGAGCTTCACCTCCCCCACCGTCTATTCCCATCCCCTAGCTGGCCGTCTGGCTTTGGGGACGAAAGGAAACCAGCAGTCACCCTCGCCACTGTGGAGGTCAGGGAAGGGAGGGAAGGCAATTACTTCTTATTATTGGCTTAATTTAACCCACAGGGAAACTGAGGGAACATTGGGCTGGGAGAGTTGGTAATTGAGCCACCTTTGGGCGTAATCACGAGGTGGATAGTGGGATGACCGGGAACTGAACTGGTGAGCCGAGAGCGGGGTGCTGTGGTGAAAAGACGCTCTGGAGTCCCAGGACCTCATTTGGAATTCCACCAAAGATGCTTTCTAACAGGGTTATCTTGAGCACGCCACTGACTTAATATTAAGTCACTTTTCATATTATGTAAGGCACAGTTTTAGAAATATGGTCCTTATGGTTCCTAGGCACTGTGATAGACTTTAAAATTTTTATAAAAAATTATATACATAATTTGCCCTCAAGAAGTTTACCATCTTGTTGGAAGGACAAAACCCGTGTATATCAAAGAACAATGACAGGCAGTGGAAATTGTAGGGAATAGGATTTCGGCCAAGTATAAGAAAAAATAATTGCTAATAATTAAAGCTTTAATAATTAAAAAGCACTTGCTAATTTCCTACTGTGTGCTAGGCACTGAGGATTCATAAACAGTTCCTGCCCTTAAGGAACTTACAAGGGGAAGACAGCTTGTATGTAAGTGCACATATGAAATAAATACAAGTGCAGCACCTCCTCTGGAAGCTTCCTTTCCAACTAGGCATTCACTGGTTTACAGATTGGGTCCCCTGCAGGAGACAGGAGGTAATCTGTGAACTCTTGTTTTCCTAAAATTGTATCTCCTTCTCCCACAGATGAGTTTACCTTAAATAGTCAACCTTTAGACACAATTAGCTCAAAACAAAAACATTTATTAACATGACATAGTAAGAACAAAGCTACAAAACATTCTCCTTACATAAATCCGGGGCCATTCTCCCACAAATACAGGAAGAGGGAGCACAAGATTAAAAGGCTTGGCCTGGAGTCAGGAAAACCTAAGTTCAAATGTAGTTTCAGACCCTTACTAACTGTGTGACCCTGGGTAAGTTACTTAATCTTTGCCTCAGTTTTCCCAACTGTACAATACGGATAACAACAACAACAGGTTTGTTGTGAGAATCAAATGAGATAGTATTTGTAATGCACTTAGCACCATGCCTGTTGCATAGTAAAAGCTATATAAATGCTTATAACTTCCCTCTTTTCTGGTAGTGAGACACAGGCTGGGAATACATGTGCCCAAGGCAACTAACACCTCTGGAACTGAAGGGCCCAAAGTCCCTTATTGTCTCTTGGTGTCCTCATAATTTTCTACCCTAGAAGCAGCTTTTCTTCTGGGCAGGGTGCTTAGCTGGGCCCCCTAGGTCTGCTCATCTCACTCTCAGCTGCCAGGGTTAATTTTCTGGAATCCATGGCCAACTCACTTCTCAGATGCCAAAGGTCATGCTCTTTGAAGCTGGTTCCTGTTTCCATTGTCTTTCTGTCTTGGCACCCTGATGGAATTTTTCCTTATTCTGGGCAAGTAACTTCATTGAAAAGACACTGTGGATGATGAGGGTTTGGAGAGAGGAGGGGGAAAAGTGATAAAGGAGAGATGTCCCTTCTGCCATCTGGTAGAGGGGAAGGGAGCCTCCAATGCTAGAATGACTCAAACGCTATCAGACTTACCTTTTGAAAGACCACCACAGATATTGCCAATTTTTAGATGGCCAGTGGCCAGACGCCCTTCTAATTCTATTAGGAAGAACCCCTTCACACTTTGGCAATGGGATAAAGGTCTAGAAAGACTAGTCTTTGCCTTTTGTTAACATTAACACCTGGTTTTTTCTGTTATCTGTCCTTTCCTCTATATCTTTTGAGCTTGGGGAGGAAGAGGCTGAGGTGGTGAAGGAACTAATTAATTAGTTGACTCTCCAAACCAACTATACCAAGTGATTTGTTCAAGGAAGACCCTAGTAGCCATAGGGATTGAACAGGAAAATTCTCATGCCAAAGATAGCCCTTGAACTGAGTTTTGGAAAGTTGAAGATAAGGAGGGAGTGAATTCTATAGGGAGTGACATCTATGCAAAGCCCCTGAGAGAAGAAATGGAGTGATCCATGTGGTGAACAACAAAAAGAGAACAGTTTGGCTGGATTGTAGAGTGTATGAAAGGAATTAAGGTATAATACATCTAGAAATGTAGGTTAGAGCCAGGTTGTAAAGGGCCTTAAATGCTGAACAGAGAAATTTGTTCTTTTCTCTATATGTAATAGGAAGCCACTAGAGTTTACTGAACAGAGAAATGATATGGCCAGATCCATGCTTTAGGGCTGTCACTTTGGCAACTGTGAAAAGAATGAGTTGAACAGGGGTGGATTTGAGGCAGGGGGGTCAATTATTAGGCTATTGCAAGAGTCCAGCTGAGAAGCATAGAAAAAAGCATAATAGAGTTCAGTAGGAAACAGACAAGCAACAAAGCTTTGAGCCTAAAGTTGTTGAATTTAGTATATACTAAAATGAAAAGCAAACTGTCCATAATACTGATTCAAAGCTTCCTGTATAATTTTCTTTTCTGTTCTACTTGGTATATGGAAATGTTCATCTTATTTTTTCTTTATTAATCTCTTATTTACTCTTTGTTAAACTCAGTGTTCAAAAAAAAAATAAAGGTGGGGGAGGGGGATCTAGCTAAAAGGTTATGGTGGCCCAAAGAAAGGGACAACAATGTCTGGAAAAGTTGAACTCTGATGTTTGCTACTGATCTGTACATGATACCATGTTACAATGTCACTTCAGCAGTCATGCCGGCAGAAGAGGAAGAGTTTATTACAGTACTAGATATCCTTGAATGTTATAGGAAAAAAAGATTTTAGAACAAGAGAATTCATCAAGTTTAAGACTTCCTTCCTAAAACTGGGGAAAAGAAGGGAACATGATTGATGTTGAATCAATATGATGAACATAAAGGCCTAGAGAGCATTTAGGGGTAAATTTAATTGAAATCCCTTCTATTGTTAGCCACTACTTTTCATGGATGCTCTATAACTGATTTGCCCTTTTTTTAATGCATAAAACAATAGACCTCTTTAAAAAGAAAGAAAAGTAATGAATTCCTCTTCCTTGGAAGTATTCAAGCAGAAGCTGGATGGCCATCTGTTCAGGATATTCTAAAGGAAATACCTATACCTAGTGAGAGGTGGGAAGACATATGTAGCAAAGTGGAAAGAACACTGGATTTATTTAGAAGACCTGAGTGTGAATCTAAGCTCTTCTGCATGCTTCCTGTGTGATCTTACACCAAGTCATTTTCCCTTGGGCCTCAATTGCCTCATCTGGAAGATTTAATAAGCTTGATGACTCCTGAGGTCTTTCTGACAAAGTATGACTAAGTATCAAAGTTCGTGATAAATAGTACTGAAGGATATCAGAGTAAGAAGAAGTCTCTGTATCAGGAGTAATTTCTTTTGTGACTTGATTTGACCAGTTAGCATTTCTACAAAAATGCTCCTCTATTACCCCGGTCAGCCATCTAGTAAATACTTATAAAGAAGAGGGAGACATATGGATAGATCAGTGAGGAAATAGGGAAAGGAAAGAGAATATTCTCTTTGTATCAGTATCATAATTGTATCAGTATCATAATTATGATACACATAATTATCAGTGTATCAGTATCATAATTTTCACTTTGATCGTAGCTGCTAGGTGGCCCAGTGGCCAGAGTACTGGACTTGGAGTCAGAAAGACCTGTGTCCAACTCCTGCCTCAGACGCTTGCTATATGACACTGGGCAAGTCACTTGACCTGTCAGCCTCCTCTTCCGAAAAGTAGGGATTGCATCTGTAAAGTGGAGATGATAACTCCCAGGGTTATTGTGACAAAAATAAAACAATTCCTGATCTTAAAGATCTTTCTTACATACTACTGGGAGGGAGAAAGTTAAGAAAGCACAAGCTTTATTTTTTATGGTAATTGTACTTAGTGATAGTGAGTGAAAAAAGAGATGGTGATCAAGATAATCTTGGACTTAATTTACCTGGATCACAATTTTCGAGGGAAAATAATGAACAGTATTGTGAGGTTTAAAGAAACAATCTGGAGGGTCAATAATGTGGTTTGTGAATACCTGGTATTCTAATTATGTAGGAGTGCATAATGGATATTTCGATTCATGTGTTATGAATAGTCATTACCATATGAGGAACTGTGGGCTCCCAAACTGGTATTATACAACTTCTAGTCTCCCTTCTATTCTCCCTCTCTCTCCCTTCAATCCCAACAAAGATGTAAAAAACAAATGATTTAGAGGAGGAAAATTTACTGTTGCTCATTATTCTTCCCCATAAACAAGCACAAGAAAGCACTCAATGCAATGAAAGTACTGCAGATTCACCAAAACTACTGCAGGAAATGCCAAAGAAAATAACTTGATTTTTTCCTTTAGCACATGATTAAGGCATGCACCTCATTGCGGTGGGATGTCATTAAGGCAAATAGCTTGGTAAGGGTTTGGGGGTAAGTGTAAGTGTGTAAGTGTATGTATGTGTGTTTATGGGAACGAAAAAAGGATTAAAACTTATGTAAGAACAGCATCTGCACTAGCCAGGATAAAATTATAAGGTCCATCAATCTTGGTGCTTCAGGGTAAAAGCTGATCACCAGCTGAGCCAGGCAGAAATGTTTCCCGGTGGTATAATATTGCATAATTGGCCATGTGAATTCTGAGGTTTTCTGCTTTAGATGAAGCTTTTGGTATTGGCCACTGCCCGAGGCAAAACTCTGGCCTGACTCTGATACAGCATTTTTGATCCTCGGTTTCTATTGTTCAGACTGGTTGGGAAACAGGACTCGTTTTATTTTAAAAAAAAAAAACTGCTTAAATTAGATTATTCTCATGATTAGAAAACCTTGGCATTTGGTGCTTTTGCTGTTTTATTTAAATTTTAGCGCATACTGTGTTCACAGCCGCATACCAAATGAACAGATTCTATTCAGCCCAGGGAGCATAGGCTTCCAGAACAGTGAGAACTTCAGCAAACTCAACTCTACGAAGCTTTACATTTACAAACAACCTCAGGGAGAACCTCCAAATGGGAAAAACTAATTGTATCCAGAGCCTGTAACTTTTCATTTATTACTCGGAAGTAAAGAACAGGTCTCTCTTTGAGAAACAAGCAAATGGACCTGAATATTCTGGTTGAACCCCTGAAGATAAAAGGCCAAATGGAAAGAACGCTCTTCGAAATTAGATACAGCATAAAAGAACAAAAAAATATTCCTAGATAAATACAGACTGCTTAGAAGCATTATATATCCCTAGTCCCATTATATATCCTTAGCTCCACAACTGTGTTCTTATTGACGATTGTTATTGGTAGTTCTCTATTGTTATATTCATTAAAAATAATTGGTAGTGCTAGCTTATATTTATGATTTTATTTGGATTTGTTTCTTCAGTCCTAGTTATGAGCTTTCTTAAGGTACTACTCACCACTGTTGTGTTGGAGTGGGAGTGGGGTGCAGAGTTTTCGCCATAGCTTTTCCAACGAACTCCCCTGTTTGGCATTTAAAGTCCTTCTCAATCTGGCTCCAGCCTCTTTCCCAGGCTGATCACACATTACTCCCCCTTACACACTACACTCTGTGCTATAGCCCAACTGGCTTACTTGCTGTTCCCCATTCATGACATTCTATTTCCTGCACAGGCAGTCCAGGCCATTCTGGAATGCTCCCCTTCCTTTCCTCTATCTCTTGAAACCTAGAGCTCCCTTTTAGGCGCCATTCAAATACTGCTATGCCTTCAAGAGGTGTTTCTTGTTTTATCCTAGTAGTTAACTGAAACCCTCCCCATCACAAAATAAAAATATTTTATATATAAATTGTCTCTACTTATTTGTAAACATATTGTACCCATCCCTTTACAGAATGGAAGCTCCTAGAAGTCAGAGACTGTCCCTTTTTTGGTATTTGTATCTTTAGCACCTAACACAGTGTCTGACTCTTAGTAGACTCTTAATAAAGGCTTATTGATTGATCTTTTAAATTAATTTTACATTTTACTTTAATTTGTCTCCTTTTTTGAACCATTCACAAAATATCTGAGTTCCCACCAGGTGTGTCATTTGTCCTAAGTCCAAAAACAATGATAAAACAGTCGTTGGCCCTTAAGTGACATTTTAAGATGTACCAAGTACATGATCTCATTTAATTATATGACACCTGCCAGGAAATTGAATCTATATAATTTAGCAGCCCTAATATTAGAATACATTTGCAATACAAAGAGAAGAAGCATGTCATTGTGGATAAAAAGCTGACCTAGAAGCCAGGAAGACTTAGATTCAAGTCCTGTCTCTGATACATGGATATTGGTTGTGCGAGCTTGGGCCATTCAGACAGCTTCTTAGTGTTCATCTCTAAGACTAAAAACTGCAGAGGAGGTGTTGACCTGCCTTGGGAAGGTGAGTTCTCTTATCCAAGGGTTCTCTATAGCAATGCATTCACAAGCCCAGTTCTGCCCATGAATTCAAAAATATCTGAAGCTTTTTATTTTGCTTTTATGGGGAGTGGAGGAATGCAAGTGGGAGAAAAGAGGATGCCAGTGAAATTAGGAGGTTATTTGTAATAGACATCCCTTAGGCCTAAAAAAAAATAGGGAAGAGTAGGGGCTAGGGCATTTGCATAAGGTAAAGTACCTAGGATATTAAGATTTTAAATTGGCAGGAATCTTAGAATGATCTAATCCAGTGGTTCTCATGAGGGGAGAAGGGGGACAATTTCCATATCCCTTTACAATCTTTGAGGAGCTTAGAGAGTTTTTGTTTATGAGATATTTACTGTGTTAGAAATTAAAACTAATAAAATTTTAAAATATGTATGTCATTAAAAATAATGTTAAACCCATTGCATATTAAGATAAATAACCTTTTGTGAAAAATAATACTTTTGGAGGATGGAGCCAAGATGGCTGAGTAAAAGCACGGACTTGGCTCAGCTCCTGCTCCAACTACCTCCAATACCTATAAAATATGACTCTAAATAAATTTTAGAGCTACAGAATCCAAAAAGTGACAGAAACTAATCTCCCACTGAAGGCAAACTGGCAGGCCCACACGAAGGGTCTATCGCACCAGACTGGGAGCCAAGCACGGACCCAGATGAGCCTCTTGGACCCAGACCTGGGGTGGCCCCAGTGGCACAGATTGGCTGGAGCAAACTTTAGGTGAGTGAATTACTGGCAGCTGTGGCAGTTTCCAGACTTCTCAATCCATAAACACCAAAGAAAAAGTAAAAGCTGTAGCTGCTGCTGTGTGGCTGCCTTCTGAGCTCCTGGTCTGCAGCTCATAGGGGGACCAAGTGACCATTCAGAGGGTAATGGCTCTTGCTTTGACCTACTTGGCTCTGGGTCACAGTCTGGGGCTGTGATCTTGGGGTGAGAAACTCCAGTGTGCCAGAGCTTGTGGGGGCTGTAGAGAGGGCACTCTCCCCAGACTTTGGACAACATTTGCAAAATCCCCAGCAATTTGGGGCACAGCTCTCTCCACTCTGGAAGCAGAGTTCTACCATAGCAAAGAGCTCAAAAGTCAAGTAATTGGCTGGCAAGATGAGCAAGCAGAGGAAGTGCATTCAGACCATAGAATCCTTTTTAGGGACAAAAAGGGTCAAAAGATGGAACCAGAAGAAGACAACAAAGTCAAAACTCCTGCATCAAAATCTTCCAAGAAGAATATGAATTTGTTACAGGCCATGGAGGAGTTCAAGAAGAATTTTGAAAAGTAAGAGAAATGGAGGAAAAATTGGGAAGAGAAATGAGAATGATGCAAGAGAATCATGAAAAACAAGTCAACATCCTGCTAAAGGAGACCCCAAAAAATAGTGAAAAAAATAACACCTTAAAAAGATAGACTAACCCAAATGGCAAAAAAAAGCCCAAAAAGCCAATGAGGAGAACAATGCCTTAAAAAGCTAAGTTGCCCAGTTGGAAAAGGAATTTCAAAAACTCACTAAAGAGAATAATTCCTTCAAAATTGGATTGGAGAAAATGGAAGCTAATGACTTTATGTAAAACAGATCCAAACAAATGAAAAAATAGAAGGCAGTGTGAAATATCTCATTGGAAAAACCACTGACCTAGAAAATAGATCCAGGAGAGATAATTTAAAAATTATTGGACTACCTGAAAGCCATGATCAAAAAAAGAGCC
>JAQQSV010004911.1:0-14699 GCA_028646515.1 Pseudochirops corinnae | reverse complement strand
TTTTTTTTAACGTGCCTCCAAAAGTCATTTGTACAAGACAGTTGAGATTTTTCAGTTCACCGAAAATAATCGAGGAATTTAAGTTTGTAAACTACTGACTCCCCTCAATTTAGTACTTGGATATCTCCTGGAACTATAGTGGAGAGGATTAGTTTCCAAAATGAATCACATCTGACCTTCTACTCTTCTCATACAGCAAACTACCCTAATTCAGTCCTTATCACAATTTGCCTAGATTATTGTTATAAACTCTTAATTTAGTCTTCTTGCCTCCAATCCCCCCCCCCCCAGAATATATTGTTTACATAGCAGCCAATTTATTTTTCAATATATTAATTTGTGCTTGATACTTCCCTGCTCAAAATTTTCTGTAGTTCTTATTGCCTCAAAATTAAAATAAACACTTGTTAGCTTGACTTTTACAGTGATTTTAAAATTACTTGGGACATATCATTTGGTGATCGTAATAGTCATATATGCTTCTACTGATACCTGGCTGACTCAGAATATTTGTCCTCAATCAGATGAAACCAGATAGAACTGGTTTACCCACTTTTAATTAGTTCTCTGTCAGTTGAGTGGTGGATTTCATGTCATACACACCTGCTTTCTTTTATTGTTTTAATTCTATGGTCTTCAAGAATGGATATTACTTGAAGGAAACATATGTAGGTTTTAATAAAGAGCACACTTCAAATACAGTTAGAGAAATTGTAGCAATTGTTGGTGTGGGAAAGTCGAGTAAGTGTTTCAAGGATCATTGATGTCTATGATGAAAGTTACATCTAAGCATAAAGAGAAGTACAGTCTAAAATGAAAAACAGTTACAAGAACTGACAAACTATTGCCCCCAAACAGTCTAATGAGTCTTTCAGTTATTACAAAGAGGGACCTGGCAGCTAGAAGAATTGTTATTGATTTCTATACAGGGTGACCTTCTCGAATCTGAAAAAAAAAAAAACTTCAATAAAACTACCACCACTACCAACAAAACCATCTTTTAACCTTTGTTTTAAAGAGAAAGCTCTTGGCATAGCCAATGCAATTTTTTTTAATTGAGTAATAAAGACTGGAAAAAGAATATTTTTACTGAGAAGGCTCACTTTGTCATTCAAAGTTATACCAAAATCATGGTCAGAAGTTCAGGTGATATTACAAATCTGGGTACCTTTATTGGAGTATAAATATCCTCAAAAATAATTTAGGTCTTTTTAACTTCCAATAGGCTTCAAAGTCTTCTCATTGAGAGAATGATAAACTGAGGAGCCAAATTGTTCTAGAATTACAGGAATTCCCAAAAGGTGAAAGAATAACACCACAAGATCCTAAACTATGCTATTCATCACAAAAGGTGAAAAAAATTATCCAAGAGATAAACATTCTCCAATAGACTGTGAAATCTTTTAGAGTTCCATTGAGCACCCATAGATTATAAGCAAGGCTGGAAAAATTAACTCTTGGAAAAATTGCTCCCTCCCTCACCTACCCTCTCTGAGGTAAGCAATTTGATATAGGTTATTTATGTGCAATCATGTAAAACATATTTCCATATTAGTCATGTTGGGAAAGAAGAAACAGTACAGAAGGAAAAAAAAAATAAAATGAACATAGTATGCTTCAGTCTGAATTCAGACTCCATCAGTTCTTTCTCTGGATGTGGATAGCATTTTCCATCATGAGTCCTTTGAAATTGTCTTGAATCATTGCATTGCTGAGAAGAGCTGTCATTCATAGTTGCTCATCCCACAGTGTAGCTGTTACTGGGTATACTGTTCTCCTGGTTCTGTTCACTTCACTTTGCATCAGTTCATATAAGTCTTTCCAGGTTTTTCTGAAATCCATCATCTTGTCATTTCTAATAGCATAATGGTACCTCATTGCATTCAGTACATTTCATTACATTCAATACATTCATATACCACAACTTGTTCAGCCATTCTCCAATTCATTTTACTTTTGAACAGGGCATAGACAGTCTAAGCTTGTGCCTGTGTGCCAAAATAAAAAAAAAAAGTTGAATTTATCAATTAGCTTCCTCATTTTTTTCAATTCCATTCAATATTTCTTCAAAATGCATTGTAAAGTTGAGAGTTAATCTACCAAGATATATTCAAGGCCTATAAATACAACTATAAAATATTCCTTACAGAAATCATTGATGACAAATTATGGAAAGGTAATCAGTGCTCATTGTCTGGACATGCAAATATAATAGAGATGATATTAGCTAAATTTATTTGTAGATTTAGCATTATATCAGTCAAATTACCAAGGGGATACTTTATAGATTTAGAGAAATCAATAAGAAAACTTAATTGGAAAAACAAAAGATTTAAAATCTCCAGGTAAAATAATGAAAAAAATTACAAAAGGATCTCAAACTATATTATTAAGCATCATATCATATACAATTAACATCATATTAATCAGTGAAACAACTTGATACCAATCTAAAAAACAGACATCTAGATCAGTATAACTAGATGAGCAAGAAATAAAAGCAATCCAAAAATGGTAGCCCAAGAATATAAATCACTAGAGGAGGAACTCCTTACTTGACAAGAATTTCTGGGAAAACTAAAAAGCAGATTTGCAGAAAGTAGGTTTACATTAGCATTATGTATCACATATCACAATAATTTCCTCATGGATATGTGACCTAAATAATATAAAAGGTCATGTAAAATGAGTAGAAAGTAGTTTTTGCAGCTATGTCAAAGGGATGTATTCTTTACCAAAAAAGGAATAGAGGAAATCTTAAAAGATAAAGCTAATCATTTCTAAAATTTTAAAAAGATTTTTGTACCAACAATATCAATGTAGTTAAAATACAAAGAAAAACTATTAAGAAGAAAATATTTGCATTAAATAACACTGATAAAAGTCTGATAGTCAAGATATGTAGGAATAAATAACACCATAAAGCATTCCCGCAATTGATAAGTAATTCAAAGGATATGAACAAAGTTGGGTTTATTTTTGTTTGGGTTTAGGATTTTGTTTCTATTGGTTTTGGGGGGAAGGAATTGAAATGTGCTAGGGAAGCTACTATAATGCTCACACCCTTTGATCCAGAGTTCCCATTGATCTGCATACATACCAAAGAATTCAGTGATGAAAAGAAAGACCCATGAGTACCAAAATATTTATACCTGCATCTTTTTAAAATTTAAAAAAAAAAACCCTAGAAGCAAAATTAGAGGCTCATAGACTAGGGTATGGATAAGCAAGTTGTAGTCCGTGAATGTATTACTGCCCTGTAAGAAATTACAAATACGAAAAACAGAGAAGCTTGGAAAGACTTAGATGAACTGTTACAAAATGAAATAAGCAGAACCTAGAAAACTATATACATGATGATTACAACAATGTTATTTCCAAAAAAATGAAAAATAAAAACAATACAAAATTGAATGCTGTGCAATTACAGTGAGCTTGGCTACAAAGAAGAATTATAAGAAGGCACCTTCCCCTGCTCCATCACTTTTTTTTTTTTGCAAGTAGGGGAGTATGGGTATGAAATATTTCATATAATGTAAGATTTTTTTTAATATCATAATTTTGCCAATTTTTTCCTCCCTTTAATTTTCTGAGGTAGTAGGGTGAGATACTATGAGATATAGATAATATTAAAAATGAAAGACATCAAAAATTTTAAAGAGAAAAAGGAATTACAATTATAAATGACCATTTGAAAACATTTTAAATCACTACTAAGATATGCCAGTTAAAATAACTTGTGTTTCATACTTTGCAAATGAATGAAAGTTATTTAAAAACAGGAACAATGAAAGTCTGAAAGATTGTAAGAGGAGAGACACCCTAATTCTCTGTTGGTGGAGCTATGACTAGATTCGACCCACATATAATTTTCCTTTTTTGTTTTTTTAACATTATCCTATAGACTTTATTTGTTTGGGGTTTTTTTTGAGGAGGTAAGGCAGGGCAATTGGGGTTAAGTGACTTGCCTAAGGTCACATAGCTAGTTAAATGTTAAGTGTCTGAGATCACACTTGAGCTCAGGTCCTCAGGACTCCAGGGCTGTTGCTCTATTCACTGAACCACCTAGCTGCCCCCACATATCATTTTTCAAGATATCACTTCATTACATGGAAGATCCTTGAATATACTATTTACACACTCTGACCCAGTGATCCCACTACTGGGATATACTACAGTATATTTATTTATTTATTTATTTGGTGGGGTTTTCTTTTGTATATATATAAAAACATATAAATATAATATATACCATGTACTTCAAGGAGGTCAGAAGGAGAAACAATAGGCTAGCATATACCAAAACATTCACAATAGCATCTGAGAGAACAGCACAGACAAAATAGGTGTTTATCAATAGGCAGGGATTTTTGGTACTTGAATGTCATGCAGCATTAGCACATTATCAAAGATAAGAAATAAAAGGAATTCAGAAAAACATAGCCTAATTCAAGTGATACAGAGTAAATAGAACTGAAATAATGATCCTATACAGTAATGATTACAACATAAACTTTTAAATCATTAAAAAGAAATCAAGTAATTAAAAGCCAACAATGATCATAAAAATTATAAGAAAATATGTCTCTCTTCCTCCAGCAGAGAAGTAGGTAACCCTGTGGACAGAATATTATATACATTGTCAGATGTGGTCATTATATCAGATATTTTAACTTAATTTTTCTTTGTTATAGGGAAGGATTAAATGTGGAAGAGCTTTAGGGTTTCTCCACATATAATTCTGATACGAAAACAAAAAGCATTAATAAAATTTATTGTAAGAGATGCATTTTTAGCTACTCTATTAATTATTCAACTCTTTCTTTAACTGCATCCCCAACCCAATAGTAACATGTAGATGCAGCTATGATGGGATTCTTTTTTCTTCTTCTTTTTTTTAAGTGATATTTTATTTTTTCCCCGATAACATGTAAAAACAATTTTAACATTCTTTTCTTTTTTTAGTTTTGAGTTTCAAATACTATCACTCCCTCCTTTCCTCTCCACCCTCCTCCCTGAGATGCTAAGCAATCTGATAGACATAATATATGTACAATCACGTAAAACATGTTTCCATATTGGTCATTTTGTGAAAGAAAACTCAAACCAAAAAAAAAGAAAGGAGGTGAAAAATAGTATACCTGTGTCTGTATTCAGACACAATCAGTCCTTTGTCTGAAGGGGGATAGCATTTTCCATCATGAGCTCTTTGGAATTGTCATGAATCATTGTATTGCTGAGAATAGCCAAATCATTCACAGTTGTTCATTGTCACTTTGCTGTTAGTGTGTGCAATATTCTCCTGGTTCTGTTTATATCATTCTGTATTAGTCATGTATTTTTTCCAGGTTTTTCTGAAATCATCCTTTTTTATGATTTCTTATTGCACAACAATATTCCATTACAATTGTATACCACAACTTGTGCCACTCCCCAATGGGTGGGCATCCCTTCAATTTCCAATTCTTATCCACCACAAAAAGAGCTGCCGTGAATATTTTTATACAAATAGGTCCTTATCCTTATTTTTTCAGTCTCTTTGGGATGCAAACTTAGTAATGGTATTGCTGGCCCAAAGGGTATGCACAGTTTTATAGCCCTTTGGGCCTAGTTCCTAACTGTTCTCCAGAAGGGTTAGATCGGTTCACAATTCTACCAAGAATGCATTAGTGTCCCAGTTTTTTCACATCCCCTCCAATATTTATCATTTTCCTTTTCTGTCATGTTAACCAATCTGAAAGGTATGAGGTGGTAGTTCAGATTTCTTTTAATTTACATTTCCTTAATCAATAGAGGTTTACAGCATTTTTTTTATATGACTAAAGACAGTTTTGATTTCTTTGTCTGAAAGCTGCCTGTTCGTATCCCTTAATCTTTTATCAATTAGGGAATGTGTTATATTTTTATAAATTCAACTCAGTTCTTTACATATTTGGGAGATATTTGCTGTAAAAATTTTATTTTTTTTAATTAATTTATTTTTTATTTTCAACATTCACTTCCATAAGTTTTAAATTTTCTCTACCTCCCTCCCCCCAAGATGGCATGTAATATAATAATAGGCTCTACATATACATCCATATTAGACATAGTTTCACATTAATCATGTTGTATAGAAGAATTAGAATGAATGCAAGGAACCATGAAAAAGAAAAAACAAAACAAAAAAAGGGAGAGAGAACAAATAGTGTGCTTCGATCTGCTTTCAGACTCCACAGTTCTTTCTCTGGATGTGGACAGCATTTTCCATCATGTATCTTTTGGAATTGTTTTAGGTCTTTGCATTGCTGAGAAGAGCTAAGTCTATCAAAGTCAGTCATTGTACACTGTGGCTGTTGCTATGTACAATGTTTTCCTGGTTCTGCTCACTTCACTCAGCATCAGTTCATATAAGTCTTTCCAGGTTTTTCTGAAGTGCACTTGTTCATCATTTCTTATAGCATAATAGTATTCCATTACATTCATATACCACAACTTGTTCAACTTTAGCCAATTGATGGGCATGCCCTCAATTTCCAGTTCTTGACCACCTCAAAAAGAACTGCTCTAAATATTTTTGTACATGTGGCTCCTTTTCCCATTTTTATGAGATCTTTGGGTTATAGCCCTGGAAGTGATATTGCTTAGTCAAAGGGTATGTGCAGTTTTATAGCCCTTTGGGAATAGTTTCAAATTGCCCTCCAGAATGGTTGCATCAGTTCACAACTGTACCAACAATGAATTAGTGCTTCAATTTTCCCACATCTTCTCCAACATTTATTATTTTCCTGTTTTGTCATGTTAGCCAATCTGATATGCATGGTGTGGTACCTCAGAGTTGTTTTGATTTGCATTTCTCTAATCAAGAGTGATTTTAGAGCATTTTTCACATGACTACAAATACTTGCTGTAAAAATTTCTCCTGTTGTCTGCTCTCCTTCTAATTTTAGTTGCATTGGCTTTGTGCAAAAAATTTTATAATTTAATATAATCAAAATTGCCCTTTTTACATTTCATAATGCTCCCTATATCTTGTTTGGTCCTAAATTCTTCCCTCTTCCATGGATCTGACAGGTAAGCTATTCCATGATCTCCTCATTTGCCTATGGTATCACCTTCTATGTCTAAATCATGTACCTGTCTTGACCTTATCTTGGTATATGGTTTATACCTAGTTTCTGCCATACTGTTTTCCAGTTTTCCCAGTAGTTTTTACCCAATAAGTCGGTTTTTGTCCCGAAAGTTTGGATCTTTGAGTTTATCAAATGCTAAATTACTATGGTCATTTATTACTGATCCACCACTATTTCTTAGTTAGTACCATGTGATTTTGATAATTACTCTTCTATAACAGTTTGAGATTTGGTATGGCTAGGCCGTCTTCTTTCAAATTTTTTCTTCATTTATTCCCTTGATAGTCTTGACTTTTTTGTTCTCTCAGATGAATTTTGTCATTATTTTTTCTAGTTCTATAAAATAATTTTTGGTAGTTTGATTTGATGACACTAAATAAGTAGATTAATTTAGGTAGAAATGGCCTATCCATGAGCAATTAATATTTTTCCTAATTGATTAGATTTGACTTTACTTATGTGAAAAGTGTTATGTAATTATATTCAGATAGGTCCTGAGTTTTTCTTGGCAAATAGACTCCCAAGTATTTTATATTGTCTACAGTTATTTTAAGTAAAATTTCTGTTTCTATCTCTTGATGTTGATCTTCATTAGAAATATATAGAAATGCTGATGATTTATGTAGGTTTATTTTTATATCCAGAAACTTTGCTAAAGTTGTTAATTATATCAACTAGTTTTTAGTTGATTCTTTGGATTCTTTAAGTATACCATATCAGCTGCAAAGAATGATAGTTTTGTTTCCTCGTTGCCTATTCTAATTCCTTTAATTTATTTTTCTTCTCTTATTGCCATAGCTGGCATTTCTAGTACAATATTGAATTTTTTTTTCTTCAGGAGAGTTTTCTTCTCCATATGCTCCCAACTCTGAACTTTTCTTGTAGAAGATGGGACTTTAGGTGAGACTTTAAAAAAGCCAGGAGGTAGAGATGATAAGAGAGAGAATTGTGGGTATTGGAACAGTCAATGAAAATGATAAGCATAAGACATAAAACATCATGTGCAAGAAACAGAAAGAAGGCCAGTTTTACTGGATCTCCAACTACATGAGGGTAAGTAAGGCATAAGAAGACTAAAAATGTAGGAAGAGGCCCAGTTATAAAGGACTTTCCATCCCTTCCCTTTTGTGCAAAGGTGGATTCACGGTGAAATTGCCTGATGTCTGAGGAACGACAAGATGAGTATTAGAACATTGGAGCTTAAAGAGAACACTGTAACCCAGAACCATTGTAACACAAAGGCTTTGGATCTCACTTTTTATCCCTTTCCAATGTAGACTATTGATGGAAATGGTGTTTTGTTATAGACTAGGCATACTATCCAGAAAGTAAAGATGCTGATGAGGGATTATTATAGTTAGATTAATTTTATAGTGTTATCACTAGCTTCTCAATGTTTCACTGAATTTACTTCTCTATTGTAAATGTGTAAATCAAGGGACAACTGACTTATTGGGCAATAAATGAAGTAGGAGTGATCCATCAAAGGAGTTTTAAGATCATGGAAATAAAGTTCTTAGTATGTTTGATCAATGATGGAAAATATTCCTCTGTAGAAACATCCTTGAACTAGGTAAATGGAAAGAAGAGACTTAGGATTAGGAGAGAATAGGGAAGATGATGATTCAAGGTGATCTACTCAAAGGTGGCTGGCTTTTTAATTATTTTTTTCAATTAACAAGAATCTGTTTTCTCTCCTTCGCACCTCTCTGCCCTAACATTATTGAAAAAAAATGGCAGAAAAAAATTATTTCAACAATAAAGCAAAAAAAAAAAAAAAAGCAAAGTCAAACAAAACAAATTCCCAAAGTCATGTCCAAAAAAGTACATATTTCATTCTACCGTGAGGCCATCACCTTTGTCAAGAGATAGGTAGAATGCTTCACCTTCAGCCCTCTGGTCAGAGCCATTAAGTTTTCATTGTTGCTCCTATTTACAATGTTGTTATTGTATAAAATGTTCTCCTGGTGCTGTTCACTTCAATTTACATCAGTTCATATATGTCTTCCAGGGTTTCACCTTTTCACAAGACCCAGTAATATATTATAGCACTCCATTCCATTTATACATCATGATTTGATCAGATATTTCCTCAACTGATTGGCATGACTTTTAGTTTATAATCCTTTAGAGTTGCTAGATATTTTTGCACATATAAGACATTTTCCAATTTCATTGATTTCTTTGGGGGGAACAGGACTAGTTGTGGTGTCATTGGGTCAAAGGGGAGTGGTTGTCTTTAGAGAAAAAGAAGGGTTCCTGCAATAGTTGCTATCTGTGAAAAAAAAGAAGACAAAATTGTGTGGTTGTTATGTGAAGCGAAGAGGCTGAAGAGCCTCTGGCCACAATAGTTTCCGTAGTTACCACCTAGTTCTACTCTTTAATCATATTACTCAAAGGGACCCAAGATAACAGGGCTCTGTTGGTGTCTATTAAGTCTGTTTTGCATTCATGTAGTAGAAGATGTAAAAGATGGGGGAGGAGGAGAAGGCTTTAGACGCAGATATTGTTCAGCGCACATAGGCATTGTTTTTTCCATTGCCTTAGCAACTCACTGAATAAACTTCCCAAGAAGTTGTCTATTTATCATGCATATGAAAATGACTGATTTTTTAAAATCCTCTTGAATGCTGGTGTTTTTACTTTTTGTACATTCTGTGAATTTCCTCTTTGTAGTATTGGTCAGTGGTTTTGCTCTTCATAGTCCCTACTTATCTCTTCATGCCTTATCAAGTCAATATAGTTCATGGTTTTTACACGTACCCCACCTGTTCACACCTGGTATTACCTTCCTAAAGCAAGAGTGCGGTCTTGAATTTTATTCCCCTGAAAGCTACCTTTGCTTGGCTGTAAGAAGAAAATTGTGGTGACTTCTACACAGGTTAGGTCCTCCTTGTCCACAGTCTTGTGGACATTTAAATTTGCAGAAACAATTAATATTTACACACTATATTCTCACTTTCACTTCACATAGTTAACTTTTTCCTTTGGTCTCTGTAAAAATGTAATGACAAGATCAAACATGCTGTACTCTTCTGAGCTACAATGTCTTCTTTAAGATACAATTTTATTCTAATAGTCAAAGGTCTTTGTAAAATCTCCTCAGACTCTAGACTTACTGTAGACCTACCTCTCCACAACAGGGTAAGGATGAAAGCAGTCACCCTTTAACTGGAATAAAGGAAAACATCTATGGTTGGAGGGTAGAAACTCTATGATGCCAGGAATGGGTTCAAGAGGAAGTTTCATGTCCTAGAAGTAGAAAAGCTGACGGAAGTTTTGATACTCCTACTACCTAAAACTTTCTATGACAGGACAACCCTTCTCTCTCAGGTTCCATTTTAAAGATGCTCCCTACGTGGTCTCAAGGAAACAGTTTGGCCATTGTGACAAAAAGCTTCAAAGTAGAATACATTAGTCTTTGTTTTACCTGTCCAAGGTCTATGTTGAATATCTATTCAGTACAGCTACAAAGGGTCTTGGGAAGAGAGAAGAGGTATATCAACAGGAACTTTTGACTCACATGGAACTGAATCTGTCTTGGGGGACCTGACACAAAGGAGTGACAGATTTCTCTCTCTGAGTCTGTCCTCACCCCGAAATTTCCTTTCCTTTTCCTTAGTACCTCTATTTACCTAAAGGCCCACAGTTCTATGCCCCATGTAGGCTTCCTATCTTCTGAAATGCCTTATGCCTCCAATTTATCTGACCTTTTGCTGGAGAGAAAGTTAATGCTTGCAGAAATGTTCGCTCAGACCATCAACAAAGTCGAGCCTGGACATTAGATCATCACCTACTAGTTCCCTAAGGGAGTTCTAAGTGATTGGACCTTTGGAGATCTTACTAATAATGTAGCCACATACACACTAGAGATACCTGAGGGAACACACACAAGACAGACTGTGCTACTCTAAAGGACAGAGAACTCTCAGGGCATTGTCACACATGGAAGAAAAGGTACCTATATATTCAGACTATTCCAACATACTTATTAAATATGCTACCTGCGTCTTCTTTCCTCCTTTGCACTCATTCATCTATTGATGTAAAATTTTGAGGAGTAATTTCAGAATTTAATATTGGCAACACATGTTATTCACCACTACTCATATATTCATTTAACAAGGATTAAGTAACTACTATGTACCAGAGACTGTTCTAGGCTAATTGTAATTAATAAATTCAATTAAATAATAATTAAATAAATAATAAATATAATTTAAAATGGAATTATCAGTGACACAATCATACCCATGTATTTTCCAGACCCTCTACTGCACCTCCTTTTTCCTGTCTCCAGTTTGATTACTTTACTGTCCTTGTCAGGTTAACAACTCTAGCACTCTTTTCTGGTTCCCAATCCACCCTGAGTAGAACCCACATGACCAGAGTAACTGACTCTTGGGAGCTGGTATAAAATTCAAAGAGTGGAATTGTCAGCATGGCTGCTTTGAACATCTAATCTTCATCATCTGTTGCCAATACGACATTTTTGTCTATTTATAGAGTCACAGATTTAGAACTTAAAGATACCTCAGAAGTAATTTAGTCCAAATACCTCATTTTATAGATGAAAAATCTGAGGCACAAAAAAGGTAAGTCTCTTGTTTAAGGTCACACATGGAGAGATGGGATTCAAACCCTGGTCCTCTGATTCCAAATTCAGGATCTATTGTTCTCCTTAGTGAATCACAGGTCTGCCCACAGCTTTAAAATGTTCAAGAGAGGGTGGCTAGGTGGTGCAGTGAAGAGAGAGTCAGGAGGACTTGAGTTCAAATCCAACCTCAGACACAACACAAAACTAGCCATATGACCTTGGCCAAGTCACCAAAACCCAACTGCCCTATATTCCCTCTTCCAAAAAGCAAAAAAAAAAAAAATGTTCAAGAGAACAGTTCTAGATACCTTTCAATGGACTGGTTCCATCTTCAACTGCATTAAAGAGGTAAGATGATTTAAATGTTTGCTGAATTGGCAGCAAGTAAACGTTTTATTTTAGCAATATATATTGGAAAGGCAGAATGCTATAATAGAAAGCGTGTTTGATTCCAGTCACTTGCTCCGCCGTTTTTCATCTATATGCTACGCAAGTTACAAACTCTCTGAGCCACAACTGTGAGACAATAGGTGGTGCAGTGTTTAGAGCGTGGGACCTAGAGTCAGGAAGGTCTGAGTTCAAATCTACCTTGGACACTTACTGACTGTGTGACCCTGGACAAGTCACTAAACCTTTCTCAGCTTCAATTTCCTCATATATAAAATGGAAATACTAATAGCACCTATTTCACACAGTTGTGAGGATCAAATGAGATAACGTGCATGGTGCTTTGCAAACCTTAAGTGCTATTATTTCTTCACTTATTAATTTCAAATGTCTTCAACTGAACAAACATTTATTAACCATAAATCATGCGCAAAGTCACTGTGCTAAGCGCTGGAACACAAAGACAACAGCAAGATTGTCTCTACGCTCAGATAGCCTATCTTCTACTGTGGTGGCATTCAACCTATTCACAAGTATATGTGAGTTCAATGTAGAGCCCTCCTACTCTAGGTCATGACATTATAGAGTTTGAAGCTTTTTTATGCTGCAGCACTTCCTGTGGAGCTTGACTAGTGGCCCTTACTTGGAGGAGATAGCAAGCTCCTCTGACTGATGCTTAGTGTCTGGCGCTGCTTCCTGAGGGAAGCTGACAGTTGAGGATCAGGGGACTTGATGGAGGAACTGCCACTCTGTTGGATCTACGAGAACTCTGAACCTCATTCTATCTTTTTTTTCTTTTGGACTCTTTTGCTCTGGACCTCTTTTCCAGTATTTTTCTCCCGCTTCTTTTCCTACCTCTCACTGTGTCAAGGGCAGCTTACAAGAGAAGTATATGGCAATGGGAGACATGAGTTTATCAAATTCAGCCTCAGAAACTTCACAGTTCTGTGGCCCTTGGCACTCAACTGTAAAATGGGGATAATAATAATCCCTGCCTCCCATGGTTGTTATGAAAATCGAATGAAATCATATTTGTAAAGTGCTTAGTGCATTGCCTGGCATATAGTAGGCCTTTAATGAATGCTTATTCCCTCTTTTCCTCCCTTTAACCTTTCTTCTTTCTTCCTTCTTTCCTGTCTTCTTTTCTCCCCTGGGATTTCCTGAGACTAGACAGCTGATGAAGATCATACCTTTCTGAGAAATAATAAGTGGTGTTCAAAAGTGTCTGCAACCAAAAGATTTATCATGGTGTGATCAGCCTTGGTGATAAGCCTCTCCAAATTTAGCTCTCCTCACTGAAGCAGACCACCTCCCTGGGATCTGCCAGATTTTGTGTCAATCGGCATACCCTTAACTAACCCTTCTCAAGCATCAGAATGGAGTTGAGGATGACTCCAAAGATTTGGGGTTTTGTTTGTTTGTTTTTAATGTGTCAAAGAGTGATTAGCTATGTTTTCATCTTTGCTTGATACACTTGATGGTTCTCACTGTGACACTCTACTTGCTGTTTATCATTGAAACATGTTCATCAACAAATTTGGAATCAAAAAATATTGTATTAATATTGAGCTCGATTCCTGGCAATTTTACTTTTTCCAAGAGATGACTGTTTTGGGCAGTGCCAATAGTTGTGTGTATGTGTGTGTGTATGTGTACATGTGCACACATGCTCACTCCTTTAAAAAGACTTTAGTGCCTCACACTGACCTTCACTTGTGAAGGTTATTATGTGGGAAATGGAGTAAATTACTTATATAGGTTACCTAAACATAATATTTTTATATTTCTCAGCTCAGTAATAATAATAAAAGGAAAAAATTCTCTAAATACCTCCAATTTCATCAGCATGGAATACTCCCAATATGAGAACTACCTCGTCCAACAGATAAAAACTTGTAAACAAGCTCTAAAGAACTTCCTGGAGTACACAGAGGTGAGGTTGCTTGCCAAAAGTCATATAGTTAACTAAGTAAGGAAGGATTCAAATACACAAGCTATGCACTACAATATCTCCCAGTAAAAACAATCCAAATTAAGTAAAATGGAAAGCTTTGTAAAAATAATTTGAGTGTTTATGCTATGTTCCATTAGACATTTTGTACAAGGGAAAGTACGTAAATAAGGTGAATTTAAGCATGTATTCAAAAATACACTTTTAAAATAGAAACAGTGTTGTTGATGGTGAATTACTATTCTACATATGCAGATAAAGAAATGAGGATGGATGGTCATGAGTACATAATCAAAAAAAATTAGTTAACACCACATATGCATAAATACATATGTGTATGTATATTATAGAGCTAATGCTTTAGTGAAAATGTCATCAAAAGTGTGTCATATAATATATGATGACATTGAGTCCTGTAGATGATTCTGTAGAGTATGACCAAATAGAGCATGATCCAGGTTTGAAAAAACACAACGATTATTGAAGTTGTTTCTCTCTATATATTGTATCATATAATATTATATATATATATATATATATATATATATATATATATATATATATACACATGTGTGTATGTATATATGTATGTATGTATGTATAAGCATCTCTATTAACCTACATTTGGGACTTTAATGATTTCTATATGATG
>JAQQSV010004910.1:0-14699 GCA_028646515.1 Pseudochirops corinnae | reverse complement strand
TTTTCTTCAGTCAGGTTGTTGACTCTCTTTTCATGATTTTCTTGCTTCATTCTCATTTCCCTTCCAATTTTTCCTCCACTTCTCTCATTTCCCTTCCAATTTTTCCTCCACTTCTCTCATTTGGTTTTCAAAATCCTTCTTAAGCTGCTGTATGGCTTGTAACTAGTCGACATTTTTCTTGGAAGCTTTTGGTGCAGGAGTTCTGATTGTGTTGTCTTCCTCCTGTTCTATGCTTTGATCCTTTTTGTCCCCAAAAAAAGGAATCTAAAGTTGGGTTTCTGAGCTTGATTTGCTTCCTTTTCCTGCTCATGTTGCCAGTCAATTAACTTGATTTTTGAGCCACAGTAGATCTCTGCTTCCAGAGGGGAGAGCTTTGTTCCAAGAAACTGGGGTTTTTGCATTTATTGGAGCTATTAGGAGGCCACTGTCTCTAAGCCCCCACCAGCTTTGGCTCACTGGTCACACACCTCAGGACAACTACCCAAGACCATGATCCCAATACAAGCAGGTTAAGGCAAGAACCCTTAGCCTCTGAATGGTCTCTTGGCCTCCCTGCAATCTGCAGGCCAGGAGCTCTGAAGCAGCCATGTGGAGGTGGCTGCATGGCTGCCACTTCTACTGTTTCTGGCTCTGGGGACAGAAGACCAGACCTGCTCATCCATCCTGCCCAAATTCAGCAGAGTTCCACTTTTACTTTGTCTTTGGTATTTATGGGTTGATAATTCTGGAAACCACCACAGCTGGTGGTGATCCTGAATGCTCCTGAATGCTCCAGCCATGCCTGGCCTTGGGCCCCTATGGCTAAAACCTAAGTGGGGCTGGTCTTGGCTCCCAACCTGCTGTGAAGAACCCTTCCCACCTGCCTGCTGGGCTGCCTTCAGTGGGAGATTTGTTTCTCTGTCACTTTGTGAGTTTTGGAGCTCTAAAATTTGTTTAGAGTCATATTTTCTAGGTATTTGAGGTGGTTATGGGGGGAGCTGCAAAGTTTTCCTGCTTCTACACTACCATCTCGACTCCATCCCCCATTATACATTTTATAAACCAAAGGCTAAGAAAAATAGTACTATCATTAATTCTTGGGTGTGTAAACTGAAAAAGAGTAATCACACTCAACAAGTTTAGCAACCACTGTACTAGAATAAACAAATGAAAATAAAATTGTTTATTAAATGCTTACTATCTTTCAAAAACTATGCTGAATGTTAAGAATAAAAAGTTTAAAAATCCAAGACAGTTGATATACTGAAGAAGCTTATGCTTTGTTGGGGTAAGTGACACAAAGGTAATAGTGGATAGGAAGTGGCACTTTCTTGAGATATGATGATGAATGGTGACATAGGGGAGAAAATTGGTAAGAGCCAATCCAAGAACAAAGGCAGTATTAGTTTGATCATAGTTTAAGAATTGGGGGTAATTGTGAGAGGCAGATGTTGAAACCTGGAGAGATGTGAATAAAGTGAAGCATGGTTGGGATTTTTAGTGAAATAGTGATTCCAGAAAGGCAGGTCTCAATCAAAGGTGTGGGGTTTAAAGGCAGAAGAGTTTCCAGGATAGGAATATGCTTGATAAACATGGGGACAAATGAAGCAATGCATGTTTTGGCCATTTCCTGAAACAATGGTTCAAAAGGAGTTCATCACTAATACAGAGAATGGGGCTCCCCTGGAGATGAGGGGACACTCTAAGGTACTTTCTAGTGCTAACCCATTATGCTTTAATTATTCTGTCATACATTGTCAGACTCATAGCCATTGATCAGTTTAACTTAGTGATTAATTGAGAGAAATTAAATCCCAAGATCATAACAAGTCAAGATTTTGAATTGTCAGGGCAGCTTGCTGGCACAGTGAATAGAGCACCAGCCCTGGAATCAGAAGGACCTGAGTTCAAATTTGGCTTTAGACACTTAACACAAAAACTAGCCATTTGACCTTAGGCAAGTTGCTTATCCCCAATTGCCCTACTTCCCACCCTTCAAAAAAAAAAAAAAGATGTTGAACTGTCAACAGAAGTTCAAGGGAGAATGCAAAATGAAATATCAGGGGAAGTCCTTAAGTCATAAGATGGGAAACAGGAAGTGAAATGAATTAGCGGTCAAGAATGACAAAAAAAGGGCTGAAGGAAGAATTTATTGCATAGAATTCATGGCTTTATCATAGCGGTTTTCAAAGAGTGAAGAGTATGAGGGAATGGGGTGGAGGGGAGTGTAACAGCAAGCACCCTAGCATACCCAGGATAGCTGCTAGCACAGTTTCTTTGATCTAATTTTCTAAAGGAAAGCAACTCAAAAGGGGTTAACAATCTTACTTTAAGCAAACATATATCATTTACTTAATTCAGGGAAAAAAGTCAGCACACTGAATTTCAGAGAATACAAACAGAAGTCACAAGCAGACAAAAAATACAAACAGAGAAAATAACACAATTTAACAGGCCAACAGAGAAGGCATTTAGCTGTCTGACCATTACATACATTTAGTGTTACGTACCAGAGAGAGAAGTACCAACATTGGGTTTTGAAAGCCAGGGGGCTCATGGCTACCCAGAGCCTCATCTGGCCAAATCACACAACTCTTCCCATGAGTAGGCCCCAAAACAAAACAAAACCTCTGATATATGTGTGTGTGTGTGTGTGTGTGTGTGTGTGTGTGTGTGTATGTATATAGCCTTTTTCAGGATCAGAGAACACCACAACCCTCATGATCCATTGCCTAATTACAAAGTAACAAGGTGTGGGCCTTCTTGAAAAACAAGTCTCCCCTAAGCAAGCTTCTCCTGTTAGGCTCTGCTCTACCCTTCAGCAAACTCCTTCCATCACAGGCTCCAAGTGATCATATTCAGCCTATTAGGGGGCAGAGTATATTTTCAAATCAGGGAAGGCTTTCAAATTCCCTAGGTCTATTAAGGGGCAAGAAAGATCTTCAAATCCCCTTACCATTACACTAAAGGAAAGATAGAAGAATGTTATAGCTATGATGATGCATCTGGAGGGCTCAATATGTAGAGATTTTCATGCATCATCAACTTAAACACCAAATACCATGATTACTCAAAGTAAAGAACAGCATATCAAAAGCATAGAAACTCTGAGAAATAATATCATTAAATATCTTACCTGCTTGGTGGATCCTGGTTCTCTCAATTTTTATCTGATTTTTTCCATTCCTTTATTTTATTTTATTTTTCAATAACCATAACTAACTATGAGAGATCTAGGTGACACTGTAGATAGAGTACCAAGCCTGAAGTGAGGAAGACTAATTTTACTGAGTTCAAATCTGTCCTCAGACACTTACTAGCTGTGTGATACTGGGCAAGTAACTTAACCCTGTTTACCTCAGTTTCTTCATCTGTAAAATGAGCTAGAGAAGGAAATGGCAAACCACTCCAATATCTTTGCTGAAAAAAACAAACCCAGCTGGTATCATGAAGACTCAAAAAGGACTAAAACTGCTATACAAAAACAACATCATGACATATCTTAAATATATTGTGCCTTAAGAACTATATTGTCCATCTTATAATCACCATTATTAATGAATTTTTAGTTCTGCCTCATACATTGCATGGGATTACTATTTTGGTGATATTCATTTTTTCATGCCAAATTCCTTCATGCAAGCTTGAATGTAGAGACCACTCCTATGCTCACACTGAGATATGATTACCCATACTCCCTAACACTGTATATTCTGCTTACTGAATATAGGAAAGCCTGGTTGCTACTACAGTTTCTGGCTTCTATCATTACCATCAAAAAAAAAAGAAAAAATATCTGATTCCCTTAATCCTTTACATAGTGCCGTCCCTATCACAATAATGTAGAAAGGAAAAATAGAGAATAGTGAAATATTTTTAGAACAATTTAGCTCCATCAGCATCTACCTTAATGTTTTCCTTACAGTTTTCCTTTGGTCTATGCAACACATACTAAATGTGTTCACTCTCTCCATTGCTTAAGAACATAATTTATACAATTCTTATTCATGTTTTCCTATAACTTATCTATAGATGATCTATCTATCAGAAGAAAGGCCTTTTTTATGGAAAAAGCATAGAATTTAGAGTTGGGAAATCTGGATTAGAAAACTTGGGCTTGACCATCGCCAGGTATTGTTATCTTTGTGATTCTCAGCTCCTTCGTGTGTCAAATTGTACTCACAAGGTTGTTGTGACGTAAGAGCACTTTGTCAATATTTAAGTGCTTTAGACATGTGAGCAATGGTTTCTCTTATTTTTATATTTTTTTACAATTTTAGGGCCAGAAAAATACCATTCAGACTATGTGTGGTTCATTCCTACAATAAGAACCTCTTGATTTCTGCTCATATATTTGAACTGGTTTTTGAAACATTTTGAAAGCTTTAATACATTTTATAACGTGGATTTTTCAGGAAGAAGAATCCAGTCCTTCAAGGAGAATCAAAATAGAATGAGTTCATAGTTTCCAAAAGTAGGAAAGAACTACAATAAAATAGGAAAAGAAAAAAAAAATAAAACATTGATCTGCTTATCAGTTTCCAGCGGCATATGCCTCTCTGCTTGATGATAACTAGTACATGAATGAAACACATCAGAGTGACTCTTTGAGCCACGTGGAGAATGCTTAAGATTTGTGTCCACCATTAAAAATGGTTTCTCCAAGATCTCTTAATAAGCTATAAAGCCTTTCTGTAAGAAAAAAAAATGTATTTTAAAAATCATGAAGTTAAAGGATAAAGTTGTCCACTGTGGGTTATTCATGGAGGCCACCTGTCTGGTTATTCAGTACAAGATTATACTTTGACGAAGTAATAGAAAAATGATCTGAAGTTAGGATTTGTCACTCACTTGGCCTGCATGTTCCACGGCCATTCATCATTCCCTTCAAAACTGTTCAAAACTCATCTCCTCTATGAATCTTTTCTTGATTAAATTCTACCAAGTGCCAATCACTCACTACGTTTTTTCCCCTTAAAACATAGATGTATCTCAGAGGAAAATTCTTATAGTGAATTGAATGTTGATATTTGAGTCAGAAAGACCCCTGTTCAAATCCCACCTCTGGCTTTTATTAGCCTTGTTATCCCAGGCAAATCACCTGTGTATGTTTCAGGTAATTCTCTATGACTTACCTATGACATTATTGAACTGTTCCATCCTTTATACCAGTAACTGCCCAAGTTATTGAGATAGATACTCCCCAAATTACACACACATACACACAAAAACACACATGCATATATACATACATATATAATTACATACTTCAGAGTAAATGACTTCCAAAAGCCAGTATGCCTTGAACCTTGGCATAAATACACCTTTCAGGATAAAAAGAGGCACAAACACATACAAGGAATCCACTGACACAGAACTTATCTTCCATCATAGTTTCACCTCAGAGGAATAAATGAACTTGTATCTGGGCAACAAGCAAAGGACCCGACCCACAGTACCTCAACAAATCTTAACAATTCCTAATTCCCTATTCTTCAAGAGAAAACAAACATAAAAGTCCATAAACAGGAACATAAAATTCCACACAATGAATCCAACCTCCATGGTCTGTAGTATCCCAACTATACAAACTTCACTGGAAAACTCTCTTGCTGTTTCTTCACCTAAATCTACTGGACAGTTCTCAAAATAATAGGCCATCTCTATTCCCATAATCCAGTTTAAAATATCTGTTGATGACACCATCTTCTGAGTTATGTAGGTTTGGATTCTTCTACTACACAGATCATTTAGCCTCTCTAAGCCTCAGTTTCCTTATCTGTAAAGTGGGGATAATAATATCTATCTTGCAAAATTGTTATGTGAATCAAATGAGAAAATTATATTATTATTATCATTACCTCCCTTACGGTTCACATTCCATCAGTTCAAAAGCCCTATATATTGAGAAGCAATTTCCTAAAGAAGAAAGAATTTGGAGTCACGGAACCTGAATTCAAATCCTGACAAGGCCACTAACTACTAGTATGACCTTAGAGAAGTCACTTATTCTCTACATTCCTCATTTTCTTCATCTTTAAAATCAGATTAGACTGTGTGATTTCTAAGTCACTCTCCTACTCTAAATGAAGGATCCTTTTCAATATCAACATCTATTCCCTTCCCTTTTTTCACACTGTTGGCACATTAGTTCAGGCACACATGACTTCTCACTTATACTTTTGGCACCAGCCTCCTAAGAAGTCTCTATCTCATGCTTATTGACTCTGTAATTGGTCCTACCCCCACAGATGCCAAAGAAATATCCCAATATTATGCTTTATTTATTTATTTGTTTTTATTATTTATTTATTATCTCTGCTCAAAAATATTCACTGTCCATATAATAAAAAACACTTGCCCTTTAGTTTGATATTTAAAGGTCTCCACAACCTTGCTCTCACCTACCATTCAAGTTTTATTTCATGATATTCCTCTGTATGCATTCTACACTTCAATCAGAGCAAACTACTCATTGTTGTATGTTCATGTTGCCTTCACACTCTTCCATGAATTTATGTAGGCTATCCCCCCTGATGATAATGTATTCCATCCCCATTTCCACTTAATGAAGTCTCCTCCATGAAGTCCTGCCTGATCTACTGCAAATGAAAGTCATCTTTCTTTCATAAAATTTCTTATAGCAAAAGATATTTAACCTTCATTCAACCTGATACCATTCCAACATCATATTTATTTGTGAACTTATTCAGCAACAACATCTGCCCATCACTCCACCATTAGACTGGAAGTTTCTCTCATTTTATTTTCCATTGGAGTGATACAAAAATGAACAACAAAATTGCAGGAGCTCACAATCGGGAAGAATGAGCATAACAAGAAATTAATAAACAATAACTAAACTGAATAGAATTGAATTGCACTGGCTATAATTTCTCAGGGGACAAATCCCAAGGCAGGAAGCCAGTTTCACTGAAGATGTACTGTATACCCATAGCACAATGCAAGCACCTCCCTCCTAACACTATGCTTGAGCTTGGATTATTACTTTCCCTCATTTCCACCCTGCCCTCCATGTTTTTCTTTCTCTAGAAGTAGCTAGGTGGTATAGGGATAGAGCCCTTGACTTGGACCAAGGAAGACACAGGTTGGAATTCAGCCATTGATGCTTACTAGCTATGAGACACTGACTGGGCAAGTCATTTAATCTCTGTCATTCCTAGTTTCCTCAACTGTAAACTAGAGATAATAATAATACCCATTTCCCATGGTTTTTGTAAGGATCAAATGAGATAGTATTTGCAAAATGCTTAGAACAGGACCTGTATACTTAAATAAGTATATGCTTAATAATTGCTTGTTTCCTTCCTTCCTCTGGTAAACTGGCAATAGACATTTGTCTTGTTTACAATATATTTATTTCAGGTATATTTGTAGTTACCATTAATAGTATTTTTTATGTGATGGGATTAGACTTTCCCCAAGGGCAGGGACCATGTGTGATTTGCTTTGTGTCTTAGTGTCTTGCCAAGCACAGTATGTGGCTCCACCGGAGGAGTAAATAATGTTGATTAGTTATTTGTTGAAAAGCCCCAAATCTATAATCTTCTGCTGTTTTCAAAATATCATATCATACTTATGTACTTCAATCTACTTCTTTGCAACTTCCACGTGTTGACCAACACCTCACACCAAATATAAAATACTTTGTATTTGATAATATTCTTATGTATGCAGACATATGAAGCTTTTGAATAATCTACAATTTTCAGCTTCTTCACCACTTGGTTTCAAACCATATTTTCCAAATTAGTTTTGACACTGTGCCTTCTTTATACCAAATTTCAGGGTCTTATTTTAATTTAGGTTGTAGGAACTTATAAAGCTGTCCATATCATTTCACTACTTCATTCTCTGCAACACACATTCACATTCACATATAAGCCTCAATTACTATCATAGTCATTGCTTTTTTCTTAGGCTTATCACAAATACTGTAAAGTAAGATGACAAAGGGTTCCATAAAATTATATTTCTTGTTTTCTTTGGCTGTGTAGACATGTCAACTCTTCCAAATTCTTTATTTAATTCACTGTTGAGTCTATAAATTGTCTTTTCATTGGTTGTAATTTCTTTATGGTTTGAGGGGTTCTATATCTAAAAAGAACTTCAGTATGAGCATGATTTTTTTTTTCCTGACAGCAATAATCCACAGATAAAGAATAGCCAGACTTGGTTAATATTGTTAGTGGACAATATTAACATATTGGATTTTTGCTTCCTCTGTCCTCTTTTTCTTGTACACTGCCAATTCTACTCAGGAAGTAGATTAGTGTTGTAGAGGACTAAGGGACATGTATTTTTATTTGTGGCCAACAATTCTGTCACCTAATTGTCAATTTGCTTCTCCCTACTTCTTTGGGTTGATATTTGGACAGCAAGTTGTAATGATACTAGAATTTGAAGATCTTCCATGCCCCTTGAACTTGCTGACATAGCAGGAAGGGGTGGAGCAAGAAAATGCCGGAACCAAGCTAGTCTCTGTGTGGTGCTGGCTGGAAGCAGCAGCAGAGGCAGCGGCTATGGTTGTGGCATGAACTCCTTTTCCTCTGAGCCTGCCCAAATCTCTGCTAAGGACTCCTGCTGAGGACTGCCAGGGACAAGAACTGCGGGGAAGGGGGGGAGGGGAGGCTGGAGCTGCTGGGAGCAAGCTGCCTAGATGCTGAGCAGTTGTTGTGAGTGAGGAGAGGAGGATCTTTGCCTGAGGTAGTCTGTCCTGTTTTGAAGGCTTGAGAATGTGGGTGTTTACTACTTTAACTACATGTGCCCATTTCATAACTACTGTGTTGGCTTTGATTTTCTGGTTTTGGGACTCAGTTTTCTGGTATTTAAATGAATGCTGTAGCCATATTTCTTATGTAGAGAGCCTGTTACATTTTGTGATTAATAACCATATCAGCATACTTATAGTTATTGTAGGCATTGTGAGTGCTGTATTGCTGATACACAGGTATACTCTTTTGTCAAGTCAATACTGAACACTTGCCCCTTTTGGGAGAATCTATCAGTGCTTGTGCTGTTCTAATAGAATCCTCAAGAAGCCTGGAATACAGGATTTTGTGGAATTTTTGGTGAATTTTGAAAAAAACCCGTAAAATACTTTTCAATGTCATGAAACATCATAACAAATAATTAAAATTGCTTTATGAGTTGCTAAATGATCACTAAGAAATGTTACACATTGGAAGAAAATGAGACTTACTTTTAGAACTACTCCTAAGCATTGTATTTGCCAGTCCATGTGGACATGCAATTTTTACTCAGTACAAATAAGAGGAAGGATCTTGTGATGGGCTATAATAACAGAGTAAACACATCCAGCCCCATCCAGGGATCACTGAATCAGTGAAATGTAGGGACAGATAGTAGAATGTATTATTCTTTTTTGAATATCACAATGACTGGGATGAAAGTCAAAGGACATTCATTTGGAGGGAAGATTTTTAAGGAAATCAAGTTGTATTTGTTATTATAAATTGAAAAGGATCCAAATCCCTTTATCTTATAAGAGAAGTTGCAAATAGATTGCTTTTTCTTGCTAAACCTCATTTCTGAAGTGAAAAGAAATATGCCCCTGAAGCCATTCTTGCCTACTTTTCCTTAGTAAAAATTGTACCTCCCCCAGGCCCTGGTTCACCACAGGAATTATTTCCTTGGTCTAGTCTCCCTACAGAAGCCAATGTCCCCTAATCATCACTTCACTTACTCTAGTTCATTAAGCATTCAAGACAATCAGAAGGTTAAATTACACAGAACAAACACCAGTGACTGGTGTACGTGTAATAAGAGAAGGAGGTGTCTCTGGTGGGGCCCAGAGTGGCAGGGCTGGTAATTTTGTGAATTGTATCATTAATAAAATATATTTTATTCTATTTGATGCTGTCTTTGGAAGGTTCCTGTGTGATGATTACATTTTTAAAGAAGTAGAATCTTTTTTAACAGCTCAACCTCAAGCAAAATGGAAGACTAATGCAAAATTCAGAATGGTTTGAGAGAAATATCTATTAAAATTTTAACTTGCATTATTTTGGGTAGAGTTCAAGAGGTGTAGATAAAAGATGGTCAATCCAGAAATGATTCAATTATGAGATTATTTTGATTAATAATGAGGGAATATTCCTAAAATTAATGTTTCTTTCTAATTTTGCCAATTTTGTTTTGTGGGGGCTTTAAAAACTTCTAGCTTTCACAAATCTCAATCCATCCTGTAAAATTAGATTTTGTTAAGCAACATATAAATAATTCCTTGCTGGTAGTTGAAACTTGGTCAGAAAGTTTACCGACCTAAATTATTAAAATACAGCTTTAGTAACATCTTAACTGTATAAATACACATACATATATGAATATATTATGAAATGGTATAAAGAGTATGTTCAACTGCCTCCCGTACTCCAAAATAGTTCTGAATGAATATAAACCTTGCATTTTGGAGAGACAGAGAAAATGTGATTTATTCACAGCATGCCATTTACAACCAAGATAAAAAAAAAATAGAAAAAGAAAGAGAAAATAGAAAACTTACCTGTTTCTCTTGAATCAAATTTTAGTCCAGGTTAGTACCTTAAAACAGAAGCATTTTATTTGTAGGGCATTCCAAAAGATGTATTATTCATTCACTCACTCATTTCATAAGCAAACATATTGTGTGTAAAGTACAGTGCCAAGAATTTAGGGATAAAAGATAAGTACCACTTGTTCAGAAAATAGTAAGATCTTTGGGGTTGGAAGACACCTCAGAGGTTATCTATTGGGTTTTGTCAACCAGCCAAAAATGGGGAGAGGGATTGGAATATATGGATTCTGCACCATTTGGAATTGGAGAGAAACAACCCAGGGTTCATAGCCCCCATTTCTGTGAAAAATGTATAGCTAATCATGACACAAACCTATTTCTCTTTTTTCCACCCTCATGATTAATTGTTTATAACTTTGGCCAGAGTTTGAGATTTTTTATTTTTCTCCAAATCAATTGTTACTTTCAGATCAATAGTTTCCCAAGTTTTTAATGTAAATAAAGATGATTTAGGTGATTACAGGTTTCCCAATGGAGAGGCACCATGTATAGGAAAATTTAATTCTCTACTATAATTAGTATGAGACTAATTTTATCAGAGTAGGGAGTTCTTTAGTCAGGGAACTCCTACAAATGTAGCTCCACAAACCATTAGATCATATGTGCATGCATGCTTTCTCATTCACTATTCAAAATGACTTTATAAATTATGGGACCTAACAGTGAGTACGAAAGTTTCATCTCTTATGGAAATCTTCTCTGGATCTTTTTAGCTCTTAGCATTCTCAGTCCTCCTGAAGTTTTGTGTCCTTCATAGTTTTGGGTCATTTGTGTGTTTATATGCTCTAGACCTCCTTTAGCATGCAAGTTCCATGAAAGCTAGGAACACTTTGTGTTTTTATTCTCATCATCTTGCACATGTTAGGTGCATAATAAATAGTTGTTCATTAAGATTAGATTGTATCCAAATAGACAAAATCTTTTTTTTCCCCTTGACTGAATTTTCTTTAATTACTTAGAGTTCTTAATATAACTTGGAGGGAACTGTGGATTACATAATGGTAGAGCCCTCTGCTCTCTCACAAGCACCTGGAGTCTCCAATATCCCCAGAGTAGATGATCATGATTTCCCATCACTATACTCATCTGACATGACCAATTTTTGACAGCCTCCACAACATGTTGTTTGCTATTTGTGTGACCCTGTCCTCTAGAGTGAGCTTCTCTTGCTCTCAATAACATTGCAGCCATATCTGGGTTGCCCTTTGGAGAGAGAAAGACAAACACAGGGACAGAGAGACAGAGACAAAAACAGATACATAGAGAGAGACACACAGAGAGAGACAGAGAGACAGGGAAGGATCCAGAGAGACAGAAACGGAGAGAGAGCTGTGAACAAAAACCAAATAAGATAGTCAGCCTAGAATCTTCATTGTGTTTCCTCACCTACTTCTGCCTCCTCCCACCTTGTACACTAGCAACACTTCAAACTAAGCCTTTTCCTTTTCTTTTTATTGTTCTGTATTCAAATGGCAACTATATTTAGTGCCTCCCTCATTCACTGCCTCTTCATGAAAGTGAGGGAAAAGTTAATTGCGTCAAAGGCTAAGCATTATCTATGTTTTTTTTTTTTTTTAAAGTAAATGAAGGTATTGAAAATATTTTTTTACTGGGAGGTGAACTTCAGTAAACTGGCAAGATTAGACAGCGTGGAGTTCCAATTCAGTAAGCAGCAGGATGAATTGGAAGAAAATATGCAAAAAGTTGAAGAATGATTAAAATGTCAGTTCTGCTAATGGTCAATTACTTTTCCCCAAAAATATGCTGATGGAGTTCCACAAGCAGCTTATTATGTCCTCTATCAGCATGATCACTTCCTTTCTTTGGACAAGCCAGACCACTGAAATAGTTTACTCAACTGGTACTTTCTATTGCAGCAGAGCTTAACCTTTTAAAATGTATGCAATAATGATTAACAGTAAGGTGCCTGCTTTTACTGCCCTAACTTATCTGCTTAATAGGAATTCCAGCCTTAAGATGTTCAACACTGTTCTTTTCTCATCCAGGACTTTTAAAAGGGGTTGGTTTAAGAGACTGGATCATCTGGGATAAAGATGATTCACTCATAGTACTTTGGACAAAGTGGTAGAGGTGAGATAGTATAGTGGTGAGTTTTGACCCAGGCAGGGCTCATAAAGCAGGTGTACATCATCATACATGCTAGTATGATGAAGCGAACTGTCCTACCATGAGTTTCTCCCTATATTCTAATCAAGTGGTTTTTAAAATGGGGGCCCTGCTCACCTCTGTTGGCTTGATCAGCCAGAGGATGGGAATAAGGCTCAGATCCCACCCAGTCAGGAAGATCTAATTATGGGGCTTGTCTCCAATACTACAACGCCTACCTTCATCCATTGTCCCCACTCCTACCTCTCTGGCACCTATGCAAGATGTCAGTTTGTCCACTTTGGATATCAGTATTACAACATAAACACAAACTAGTCACTCACAGCAGTACCAGTCCAAATGATATTTTAAAACCTCCACCCATTGCTCATAAAATCCACCTTTTGGAACTCAATTCACCTTGTAACTCAATCAGACAACTCCCAGAGGACAGCTTTTGTACTCCAGTGGTGTAACTATTGAGTAAGAATACCTCTCCCCTTTTGATTTGACTGTCTCCCCTGCAAGTGGGACAGAGTGAGTCTCACTTTATGAATTGGCCCTGATGGATTGTAATCTTCAATGAAGACCTCATTGGATTTTCTTTTCTTTTAAACCCATCCCTCTTCCAAAATTCCCTATTTCTGTGAAGAACACCACTATCTTCCCAGTCTCCAACCTTTGAAATTTTGGTGTGTCATCATTTCCTCATTTTCACTAGCTCCACATACTGATGTGACAGTCAGATATTGTGATTTCTATCTCTATGATATTGTTTATATTTACTTTCCCCCTCTACTCATACGGCCATCATGCTGGTTCTGACCCTCATTATCTCTCTCTGGGAATACAGTAATGCCTTTCTAAATGATCTCCCTGACTCAAATCTCTCTCCTCTCTAACCTGTCTTCCACAGACCTGCAAAAGTTATTTTCTAAAGTGCAGAACTGACCATATCATTTTCCTATTCAAAAAAGTCCAATATTTCCCTATTGCTTCTAATATCAAATATAAATCCTTCTTTCAGTCCTTTAATCCTTCTTAAGATGCAACTGAAATATCAAAGTAAATTTCCCTCATTTTATGATTATGTTTTGCATTGCATGTGGTGAATGTCTCTGCACCATGAAAACTGACTTCAGCTAGAAGATAACTTTGTTTACTTAACTATGTATTTATTTGATTATTTTATTTTGGTGTAGAGTGCTGGACCTAATGTCAGGAAGACCTGTGTTCAAATTCTGAATCTGACAATTATTAACTATGTGACCCTAGGCAAATCATTTAACCTCCATCTGCCTTAGTTGCCTCATTGTAAAAACAAGGATTATAGCAGTAGCTACCTCAGAGGATTGTTGTGTCAATTAAACAAGATAATATATGTGAAGTGCTTTTCAAAATTTAAAGTGATATATAAATGTTAGTTATTATTTTTATTAATGATTATTGTTGCTATCAGTATTTCAATTTTAAAAATTTTATGAAAATTAAATCTATTAATTTAGCTTTATAAGTAATTACCAATAAATTAACTTCCCTATACAAGTATTCTATTCCATCCAGCCTGTTCCAGTAACTTCCTCCAAAAATACTTTATACAAATTTATCTTGCAATATTTGCTCATATCCTTTAAAAGGAATGTCCTCTGTATTCCTCTCTACTTATTAAAATCTGACCATTCCAAAACTCACTTTACAGACAGAATTTTCCATGTAGATTTCTTTCTAAATCATTTCACTTCACATTGATCTGTCCCACCTTTTTAACTTATAGTATGAATTGCTCATTTGGCACACATATATCTCCATCTACCTAATCTATCTATCTATCTATCTATCTATCTATCTATCTGTCTGTCTGTCTGTCTGTCTGTCTACCTATCATCTGTCATCGATCAATCATCTATCTAATCTTTCTATCACATCTATCCAACTATGCACCTGTCTCTAATCTAGCTAATCTTTCTATTACATTTGTCAATCATCTCATCTGTCCTTTCCATTTATTCATCTATCT
>JAQQSV010004909.1:0-14699 GCA_028646515.1 Pseudochirops corinnae | reverse complement strand
ATTATTATTATTTACATGCAACTGGGAAATAAGATATGCAGGCACTGGGATAGGGAGACCCCTCTTACCCTAATAAAAAGTCAGAGAGGTGATGGTGGAGGATATAGGAGAGAGCAGATTGGGGGAGGGGGTATACAGTGGGATCACTATTTTGGGGTGGTGAGTAGGGGAAAGATGGGGAGAAAATTTGTAACTCAAAATCTTGTGGAAATCAATGATGTAAACCAAAAATAAAAAAAAGAAACAAAAATTAAAAAAAAAAATTCTCAATGAAAATTGCCCTGATATTTTAGAACCAGAGGGCAAAACATAACTTGAAAGAATTCACTGATCTTCTCTTGAAAAAGACCACCAAAAGAAAACTCCAAGGAATGTTATAGCCAGGTTCCGGAGTTCCCACATCAAAGAGAAAATATTACAAGCTGCCAAGAAGAAACAATTTGAATGCTGTGTAAACACAATCAGGATAACACGGGATCTAGCATATGTATATGTATATGTATATGTCTATATAGAAGGGTATATATGCATATGAATACGTGTGTGTGTGTATATATATGTGTACATAGACAGAGGGCACAGGATCAATTGAATAGGAAGGAATGATATTTTAAAAGGTGAAATTAAGAGGTGGGAGAGGAATAGTATGAGAGGAGACCACGAGAGACAGAATGGGGTTAATCATCTCATATAGAAGAGGCAAGAGATAACTGTTACATTGGAGGGGAAGAACAGGAAGGCAAAAGGGAAAGGGTCAACCTTTCTCTCATTGAATTTGTCTTCGGAAGGGAATGATATACACTCTAAATTGGGTATCTTGCCCTGCAGGAGAGTAGCGGGGATGGGGACTAGAGGGCGGATGATGGAGGGAAGGGCAGGTTGGGGGAAGGGTTGTTAGAAGCACACACTTCTGTTAAGGGACAAGGACAAAATAGAGAATAGAACAAGGAGAGGGTGGGATAGAAAGGAGGTCAATATAGTCAATGTTATACAATATGTCCATTCTGGAGATGTTCTGTGTAACTACACATGTATGGCCTGTATTGAATTGCTTGTCTTTCCAGTTGGGGTGGGTGACAAGGGAGGAAGGGAAATAATCTAGAATTTAAAGTTCTAAAATCAAATGTTAAAATATATAATAATAATAATAATAATTATAATTATTATTATTATTATTTACATTCAACTGGGAAGTAAGATATACAGGCACTGGGATAGGGAGATCCGTCTTGCTCTACCAGGAAGTCAGAGGGGTGATGGAGGAGGATATAGAAGAGAGCAGATTGGGAGAGGGGGTATACAGTGGGATCACTGTTTTGAGGTGGTGGGTAGGGGAAAGACGGGGAGAAAATTTGTAACTCAAAAATCTTGTGGAAATCAATGATCCAAACTAAAAATAAACAGAAGTTAATTTAAAAAAAGAAATATACCCTAATGTTGTTATTTGAAGTACAATATACTTCAGAATTTTGATGGATTGTTTTAATAGCAACGCTACTTGCAGCTGCTGTGGGGTCGAAAGACCAATAACACCAGCACACAGGAGGACTGCAAGCATAGGTTCTTTGATCTGCTTTTCCTTTTTTTTTGCCTTTTTTTTTTGAGGGCAATTAGAATTAAGTGACTTGCCCAAGGTCACACGGCTAGTTTTTGTGTAAGGTTGGATGTGAACTCAGGTCCTCCTGACTCCAGGGCCAGTGCTCTATTTGCTGTGCCACCTAGCCACCCCCTTTTGATCTACTTTTCTAAAGAAAGCAACTCAAAAAGGGTCAACAATCTTAATCAAACATATATATATCATTTCCTTAGTTCAGGGGGAAAAGTCAGCACCTTGAACTTCAGAGAAAATACAAACAGAAATTACAAGCAGAAAAAATAGCATAAAGACCAACAGGGCTTCTAACCATCTGACCAAATAATCCATATATCACAGATCACCAGACAGATCCAACTGTCTGACCACTACATACAAACATAGTTACCAGAGAGGGAAGCACCAATATCTGGGCTTTCAAAACTGAGGGGCTCCTTGATGGCTACCCAGAGTCTCATCTGGCTACATCACTCAAACATTCTTCCCATGAGTAAGCCCCAAAGCAAAATGCTAACCTCAGAGTATATAAACCCTTCTTCAGGGTCAGAGGGCATCACAACCCTCATGACATACTACCTACTTGTAAAGTAACAAAAGGTGTGGGCCTTCCTGGAAAAACAAGCCTCCTCTGATCAAGCTTCTCTTATTGGGCTTCAGATGAGGCCTATTAATGGTCGGGGAAGATCTTCAACTCCATTAACATTACAATTGTCTCTGTGAACATATTGGTAAGTCTTCTCCCCCAGTGATGCCTATCATCACCCATCCACTTTCTCATCCTTTGTATTTCTTGGCCATATCCTTCTGTAAATCCTTGAGGAGGGGGTGTCAACTCAAAGTGCTGAAACTGCTATATCTTTTGACATTTCTTGAATACCAAGGAGGGCATACAAAGTGCTCATTAGTTACCATTTATTCTTGCCACCTGACAAACCCATTCTCCTAGTGGTAAGGCTCTTTATACTGCTGCTCATAAGCAGTCCTTCACTGGCAATAATGCTAGATCCACCATATACTTTTGAATTGCCTTTTGGGCAACCCCACAACTTTAAATCTTCTGAGGTTGTAGTAGCCAATGATAACATGACTAGAAGAGTATTAATACATGCATTTAGGTCATCTATAATAAAGGTATGAGGCAGGAAGGGCAAGCTTTAGTAAATGATATTAAAGAACAGCCAACATGTCACTTGGTTCGATGACTTACTGATTCTATTAAGTGAAGAATATGACAGGGAAATTTATGTTCCCCAAAGTAATATATTAGACTTTTAGACTCTTTAACCTTTTAAACTCTTTAGAATTCATTAAATTGTTTCTTATGGCACTTGCTTCTGCATTCAAAGGAAGAAGAATATATTTTAAATAATATATATTACTAATAAGGGCAGAGAATTGAGTGGGATAATTGACAGTGGGTATTATAATAACTTAAATTATGATAATTGAAATAATTATAAAATAATAATTAAAATTATAATTAAAAGGGAAATAGAAGGTACTTTGCTACTAAATAAATGCCTCTTAAGAGGGAAAGAGAAACAAATATCTGGTTGAAACTGAATATTCTACTTTCAGTCAGTTTAAAAAAATATATTTTTAAAGTTAACTTTTCAGGAGTTTACTATTTTTATTCCAAAAATTTTTATTGATGCTTCAGTTATTTTCCAATATACCTCACTCTCCAATGAACCTTCTCTTGAGGAGGAAGAGGAGGAGAAGAAGAAGACAAAGAAGAAGAAGATGAAGACAAAGAAGAAGAAGATGAAGACGAAGGAGGAGGAGGAGGAGGAGAAATAGGAGGAGAAGACGAAGAAGAAGAAGAAGAAGAAGAAGAAGAAGAAGAAGAAGAAGAAGAAGAAGAAGAAGAAGAAGAAGAAGAAAGTCAGAGTTGGGAGAGCTGGTTCAGGTTTTGAAAGAATTCAATTAGACCTTCTCTTTAGCCAATGGGAGCTTTATTAACACAAAAGCATGCGGGCCTGAGTTACCAGAGCTAAACAAAGGCACTGACATAGGAAAAGGACCAGACTTATATGGCCAGAGAGCTACATAAACTATAGGATGGTGATGTTATTTTAGGGTTTCTAATGGGAATTGGAGATTTAGGGACAGGATGAGGAAGATGGATGACACAAGGTAAAAGAGACAAGGGAAATTTTATGACCCAAGATGGTTATGGTCCAGGATAAGAGAGAAGTTTACTTTAGTATGCTCTCAGGCTCAAGAGGGCCTCCCCAGGTACTGGAAAGGCAACCTTTAATAGTAACCCTTAGGGCACCTTTGTATCCACATCAGTAGCACCAACAGGCACAGTGACCATGTTCTTTCCATTTCAGTCATAGATACGTAGGATCTATATCCCTAAGAGAATTTCACAGAAAAGGAAACAGACCCAAGGTTCAATGACTTGCCAATATCACCTAGATAGTAAATATTAATGCTGAGACCCCTGCCCAGGCTGTCTGACTCCCTTCTTCCCTAAGGTCATTGTGCTTTTTTAAAGATAAGGGGTTTTTTGGTACAATCCATTGACACTGATGAAGTTAACAGTGACATTTGTTTTTAAATGAACACCATTTGGAAACAATGAACAAATTTATATTTTTCATTAAGCAAAGTAGAGGCATCGCTGCAAAAACCAGAAGACTGAGAAAAAGGGAAAATTAGAGCACTTCACAATTTGTTCTTAATCACATTGCCCTCTTTTCCAGTCACACATGTATGCAGATTCCCTTGACTTCAGGGCTGCATTGAAATAGTAGATAATTTTTAAGAGACATTAGTTTTTCTTAGTAGGAACCTAGGATGCAGGCTTAGAAGAAATTTTAAAGGTCAACCTGCCCAATCCATTCACTTTATAGATACAAAAACTGAGAGGTGGTATGACTGCTCAATACATGGGAATAGCCTAGTACTTCCTCCAAATCCTCTAGTCTTCAGTGCTTAACAGAGGACCTGGCACATAGTAGGTGCTTAGTAATTGTTTATTGACTGGCTCTTGCCCCAACCCTGACTCTTTGCCCTTTGAAATTCAACCTTCTCATATCTTGCCCCTCTAAGAGATGATTCCAAGGATAAAGAATATTCCCAAAGAATCTAGAAATTTGTCCTATGAAATGCTTTTACACCATTTACAAAAGTATACAGGCTAAAGAATTTGTTCATTTTAAGCAGTCTTTTTCCAGTCCTTTCCCAGCCCTCTATTAAGTTCTGCTGCCTACAATGCTGTCCATTAAGTCTTAGGGCTCCCTGTTTCTCTGCACAGCAAGTAGTGGGAAGGTCTTTGACTCATTTGCATCACTGGAACCCTCTTCCCTGTGTCTGAGCTTGGCAGAAGAGTCTGCTGATGACTAGTAGGTGAAGGATTGGTAGAGCCTACTATTTTAAAATGAGGGCCATAACTTGGAGACAAGATTGTTCCTATTTGCTCATAACATAATGGTTTGCTTAGAAACCCTAGAGCAGAGGTGGCACGCAAAACTGCAGTGCTGCCAACTGAAATGAAATACAACTGGGAAATATTTAACAAAATAAATAAAAATATAATACAACATATCTAATGTTAATTTTGTGTTTCTTTAATTCAATATATGTAATGGGAATGGGAATTCAAAGATCTTCCCCGCCCCTTAATAAGCCTAAGGGAATTTGAAGACCTCCCCTGCTTTGAAGTTATACCCTGACCCCTAATAGGCTGAATGTAATCACATGGAGCCTGTGGTGGGAGGAGTTTGCTGAAGGGTAGAGTAGAGTCCATAGGAAGCTAGGAGTCAGAGCAATTTGAGGAAGGGGGGAGAGGACACACCCAAGGGAGACAGTTAGGCTTGTGAGTAAATGTTCCTTTGTGCGAAGGCTAAAGCATGCTGTGGCTCTCTGTGGTGTTATGGTTTATTAACTTCTTTGGTACTATGATGGATTCAGCTTTCTGGTTTGGGGATTTGATGTTTGGTGTTTGAATAAATGTTTTGCTTCTATTTTCTATATGGAGAGTCTATTATATTTTGCAATTGAGCACCATGACAGCATATTTACAGTCATCGTTGGCTTTGTGAATATTATGTTGGTGCCACAATATACTGCCTGGATGTTTCTGTCTAAGTTTGAAACCTCTGTCCTAGAGAATCTGCAAAGAAACTGAGACACATTTCAATAAAATGAAGGATACAAAACAAATCCACAAAAATCAATAGAATTTCAATATAACAAGAAAACCCAGAAGGAAATAATAGAAAGGGGAATAATCACAATAATTACAACATGCATAAAATGTCTGCATTCTATCTATTAATATCTATCAAAAAACACTCAAGACATATAAAGACTATGGCAGTGGTTCTCAACCTTCCTAATATACCGCAACCCTTTAATACTTGTATGTGAGAGTATCTGCATGTGGGCGGACCCGCTTGGAGATGGGTAGAGGAGTGCGGTGTCTCGGTACCATCGGAAATATGTGTTTTCCAATAGTCTTAGGTGACCCCTGTGACCCCTGTGAAAGGGTTGTTCGACCCCCAAGGGGTCATGACCCACAGGTTGAGAACTGCTGGACTATCGTAAGACATTGGTCTTGAATGAGGTTAAAAAAAGTGATTGCTCTAGATCCAAAGTATCAAATATCCACCAGTGGTCCACAACATTCCCAGTGTAGCCTGAATCAAATTAAAATGTAATTAGGAAATATTTAGCAAAATAAATAAAAATGCAGTTGAGTGTAGATTATGTTAGCATGTGATTTTCTAAATCAATATGCAGCCTGATCACAACCACTGTGATATAGTTTAATGGCTTCCCATATTCCATTTGAGTTTGACACTAGTCTAGATCCTGCCCAAAGTCTGAATCACTTAAAGCCAAGCTTATTTCTTTTCCTGAGTCATCGACACTTGCGTACTTCTGATTAAATTAGAGAGACACTATTGCCTATGGTCTTGGACACTATAAACTTTTTGTAACATAACCACAATCTCCTGATCCTTTTGGGAAATGTTTTGTTGTTGTTTTGTTTATTGTTGTTATTGCTTTCTTTTGTTTTAGGTGCAAAAGGAAAATTAAGCAGAGACTTTTGAGCAACATTATACTTCCCCCCTTACATGTACTTGAGACATAGTGTATCTGCTTCTCTTATTTTTCCTGCCCACTTGCTTGTCTCTTTCACCATGTATAAAACAAAGGCAGCAGTATTACCTAACACGATGCAATTGTTGTGTTTCTGAGATTGCATGTCGTCTGTGTAATCTTCTTGACCCAATTTGCTAAGCCATACACTGCATTTTTTATAACATGTAACTGATTTTCCCCTTGGTTGAATTTATATTCCCAGTATGTCTCTATGACATGCTTTATTATAAATTCTTTTAAGATTTCTTTGTGATGAACATTCTGACACCTTATACTCATGTTTTATATTCCTAGCCACCACCAAAAATAACAATAAACTTACTGATTGAGAAAAATGTTGGTTGATTAGTTGTCTGGTTCTGAGCCATGAAGAATTAAGGGAATCATCATCTTCATTCTTTTCCTTATCCAGTACAGCCATGGATTCTTTGTCTCCATTCTGGCTTTGCTCCAGGCTAGTGACCTTGCCACTGTTCTTACCGGTGGCAGAAAGCACTTTGCATTTTGAGAACAGAAATGTGAGCAGTGCCAAACCACCTGCTCCTCACAGAACAAAGGGAATGGCAGAAATGGCGAGAGATGCCCACAACCATTTTAAGTTGCAACACAGGGCAATTCAGATTCTTCCTTTGTGGAAGAACCCAAGTTCTTTGTTGTGTTGTTGGGACCTTGACCATTCTTTTTGCTGCTCTCAGTTTCTATTCTTTCTCTCCCTTCATGTCCTCCTTCATTGTCTTATTTGTTTCAAACTACTACGCCCTTTTGGGGGATATTTTAGAGTTACCTCTGATTACCCTAAAAGCATTTTCTAGGGGATCCATAACCTGATCTTACTTGAACAATTTAATTCAATTAAACAAACATTTATTAACTATTTCCTATGAGCAAGGCACTCTGCCAAATGCTATTGATACAAATACAAAAATGAAACAGCCCTAGTCCTCAAGGGGCTTACATTCTACTGTTAAAATATGTACATAATGGCTAAGTAAATGCAAAATAATTTCGAGAAGCAGAGAGCACTAACAGAGGGTAGGACATGTGCAGGGATCAGGAAAGGGTTCTCATGGGAAGTAGCTAGGCTTAGCCTTGAAGGAAGCCAGAATTCCAGAAGAAGGAAGTAAGAAGGGAATACGTTGCTGTACAAAGGTATGTAGATGGGAAATAGTGTTGTTTGTCCTTCATTCTTGAAGAGGACCAAGGACATCAGGAGAGTGATGTCTTGACTTGCAAATGAATTGGATTTAAGTGAGGCAGAGCTATGCTAAGTCACCAGCCTCAGCCTCTCCTTCAGAGTCATCAGAATCTAGTGGCAAGACATAGATCAGAATGACTGGAGATAGCTCCCCAATGGGAAATAGTATGTTGAGTTCAAGGAACGGTATTTGGCAGTCAAAGACCTTTAACATTCAATACATTCTATTTCCATAAACATCAGTTACAATGTATATGGCACTGTGGTTGGGACTGAGGATGCAAGAAAGCATCTGACAGCAACAGAACTCCTATTTGAAAGAAAGTCAATACACCACAACACAAAGATACTAGAATTGCTAACTAGTTGATTTTTTACTATCTTTTCCCCCCAAAGTTAATTAGTCAATTGTTTCTTTCTGATGTGACCTACTATAGCTATCTATCTATCTATTTATCTATCTCTATCTCTCTATCTAATGATATGTGTGGGTCTATTACTCCAAGGTTCATCACCTCTAATCTCATCACCATGTGGTTGACTCAAGTTCTGAATGACACTACCTCACACAGCTCCTCTCCATTCTGAGCCTCAGAGGTAAAGGGTAGAATACCAAACTCCTCCCAATGCCTTTCTTTACAGAAAGTCAAAACTAGACTTTCAGCTCATTCCATTGGGTTGTTCTGCATGGATTCAACTCCATGGAGCAAAATGCCACTAGAGTGAGTATCCCTTGGTGGTCTCCCTTTCCCAGTTACCTCCTTTTGTGTGTTCCCTCTTCCTCATTATATTGAAAGCTCCTTGAGGGTAGAAGCTGTCTTTCTTTTTCTTAATTATATCCCTAACACTTAGCACAGTGCATCATATATAATAGGTACTTAATAAATGTTTATTGAAATAAATTAAATATTATAATATATACCTAAATGTATGTATGTGTATGTTATTATATCATATATTACATAATTCTCTTCCTCTCTTCTTCATTTCTTTCTCCTTCCCTCCCTCTCCCTCTCCATTATGTACAAACATGTGTTTATGGGTATGCATATCTGGGGCAGCTAGGTGGTGCAGTAGATAAAACACAGGGACTGGAATCAGGAAGATTCATCTTCCTGGGTTCAAATCTAACCTCAGATATTTAATAGCTGTGTGACCCTGGCAAGTTACTTCACTCTGTTTGCCTCAGTTTCCTCATCTGTAAAATGAGCTGAAAAAGGCAATGGCAAACCACTCCAGTATCTTTGCCAAGAACACCTCAAATAAGGTCATGAAGACTCAGACACAACTGAGCAACAATTCAACTAAATGATTTCTGAAGTCTCTCCCAGTCCTGGGATTCTGTGAATCTGGAACAATCTGGAACAAGGAGTTTGATTCACCCTAATAGCACCAATGCAAAATAGGTTTCTATGTGGCAATATGCTTCTGTCAGATTTGACAAATGGCGTATTTAGTGGCCAGCCTATCTCTAAGAAGGTCCACTGAGACAAACCTGAAAACATTCTATAAATGCTGTTTGCTGTTGTTACTGATTGTTATACTTTACCAGTTCTCTGAGCATTAAGACCTGGTGATGCTATTCCCCCCTCCTTAAAAGTTTTTGTGTCTTTGCAAAAAGATGCTGATTTTCCGTGATCACCAGAATTTACTTTTTCCTTTTTTTACGGTCCTTAAACAGAGTATCTAATCAAAGGGCCAAAGGAACACTTCATGGAGAAACATTCATTTCTTTCCAAGCCATGATCTAGTGTTTTGATGCTCAGTTTTCTTCACCTGTCTGATGTATAAGCATCCTTCACATGTTGCAAAATGGCTATATTTTTTCTTTCTGGGATTTTTGGTAGTGAAGTTGTAGGTTACCCAATTTCGTCCTTGAATCTGGAGGTATATGCTTGTTTTCCACAGATGGTGTCTACATAATTCTCTGTTTCTCTTATTCTTCCTTTCCTCTCCTTTTCTCTTCCTCTTTCCCCCTCCCTCTCCCTCACTTTCTCTCTTTCTCTCCCTCCCCCACCAAGCAAAATGCTTAATAACTGGTGGCTAAATAAAGAAAAATGAATGAGTGAGCAAATGGAAGGCAATGAATATCTATTATTTGGTTAAGTTGAATTCCATAAAGATAACTTAGAAGACATCCAGGTACCCAAGTGAGAGTCCTTCAAATGTGATCTGTGTCCAGAAGGATGATTACAGCTTCGGTTCCATTTAAAATTCATTTATTCATCTCAGACCACTGCGACCTAAGTACAGAGCCTTCTTGGAGCGGAGAATGCCACTTCCCATTTATTCAGAGCACTCTAAAATGATTCTGAGCCTTATGCATAGAAATGAATCTTCTCAGATTCTTAAGATGGCCACATACCAAATGAGAAAATAAATTATTAAATCCATGACATTAACTGAAATGCAACTAAAAATTAAATTAATTGATGCTTATTTTAATAAATGGCAATCCTTACCTTCCACAGACTCCATCATTTATCAGATGGATTACTGATTAATAAAACTCAGCACTTTGAAATTACTGCTATGTCTTTAGCTTGTATTTTAAATTCTGATTTGAGTATGGGTCAAGGTTTTTTAACAGCATTTTTTGTTTCTTTAATAAAAAAAAATAGGGCAGCTAGGTGGTGTAGTCAATAGAGCGCTGGCATCAGAGTCAGGAAGACTCATCTTCCCAAGTTCAAATCCAGCCTCAGACACTTACTAGTTATGTGACCCTGAGCAAATCAATTAACCCTGTTTGCCTCAGTTTCCTCATCTGTAAAAAGGAGCTAGAGAAAAAAAATGAAAATTCATTCTAGTATCTGTGCCAAGAAAACCCCAATGAGGGTCACAAAGGATCAGACAGAACTGAAACAACAAAACAATTTTTTTAAAAAACAATCCTCCAGAAAATTGGCAACATTTATTGGGCCAGTTTTGTTTTTCTATAGTTTGAGTGACTTCAGTACACTGCAGACCAGATACCAGAACTTTGGGTGTCAAATCTCTTCTTTTTAGTATCTTCAATTGCCTGACATCCTCTGTCTCTTCACCCATTCCGTTTCTCATTTTCTCCCTTGCAAAAGAATAAAAACAAAAACCATGGAAGATTTTGCCTACAGAGTTCAGTGAGTGACCTAGATCTTTTCCTCTCCCCATGCCAACCCTGTCACCTCTGTGCTATTCTCTCAACCAATATTGATCTTTTTTTTACAATATCATTTACTTATTTTTAACACTCATTTTTTTAAACTTCAAGTTCCAAATTCTCCCCCTCCCTCATACATTGAGAATGCAAGAAATATATCAATTATACATGTGAAATCATGCAAAACGTATTTCCGTATTAGCCATGTTGGACAAAAAAATTTTTAAAATATACTTCAGTTCGTACTTGGAATTCATCAGTTCTCCATCTCGAGAGGTGAATAGTAGTTTTCATCAGGAATCCTTTGGAATTGTCTTGGATCATCAACAACATTGATTTTTTTGAGCCCCACTTTCAGCCTGAATTACTGGCTATGGTACCAGCAGGAGAAAAGGCAGAAGTTTCTATGTGGTGTTTAATTGTTTCTTTGTATTTTTTTTCTTTTTTGTTTTGTTTTAAATGACATTTAACGTGTATAGAAGTCCAGAAGTGTAATAGTTTGAAAAGGAACTTTTTTTTTAATCTCCAATTGTGACATAAAATTTCATCATGAGATGTCTTTGTTAAAAAAAACAACAGTAGATTCAATAGTTACAATGGAAATGCTTCTTTGGCAGTAAATATAATATTTTGCTTCTCCTTTTCAAATTTTCAGATTTTTAATTTGTTTGATGTTGTTAATTTGTGGATGTTCTAATTCTTTGAATGATATATCCAGCTCATCAATTCCCTCTTTTGATCTTGCTAATGTTTTCAAGGATAATTTTTTTTCTTTTGAAGACTGCTTTAGCTATATCTCTCAACTTTTAGTTTGTTGTTTGTCAGGGTTAGGAAAATATGCAGGCTGCAGGTGGTTATGTTTGAGGCACAGGGTGTGTCTGAGGCCCTGGAATTAGCTGGGTCACATAGAATTCAGAGCATACTGCACCACTCCTGGTTACTTAGAGATCATAGAGAGCATTGCTCAAGATTTTTGTATGTGTGGTTACCAGATATTCCAGATAGTGTCTCCACACCCTGGGGTCTTCATGCCCTTGTGACTGCACCTTCCCTCTCCCATTTTTGTTTCATCCTGTTCTAAGCAGCTGGGCTCTATTGTTTGTCACTTATGGTATGCGGGTTTGGGCTAGATAAGATTCAAACAAGGCAGGATTGAAGTCTGCCTTAAGATCTGGCTGTAAGGCTTCCCCATGGAGAGGACTCAATAAACTTTCTCTGCTTGTACCTCTGAGCCGTGACTCTTCTGTTCTTGAAAATGTGTTAGCGCCTGCAAGCGAGGTAAGTAACCGGCTGCCCCTGCAGTTAAGTTAGGGTACTCTGACAGAGAGCCTTGACAGTTGTTTCATCACTATCATTTTTTCTTACACAATATCATTTGTTCCCATAATTTGTTCTTGAACGTATCCATTATTTAGGATAATACTTAGTCCCCATTTAGGTCTGTTTCTTTATTATTAACAACTTAAGCAAATTCAGAGAACTTGGGTTTAGGAAAAGTAAATGGGAGGAAAGGTTCTAAGAGTTTAAATTAAAAGACTAAGATCACTTTAGTGTGATTCTAGGAATATGTTTTAGGGTCTGTAAAGTATGTGTTTGATGTCTGCCTTTTTTGAGTTATTCATATTTTCTCTCTGTCTTAACACATTTTACAGCTTGTCTTTATTATCAGAACTTAGCCCTCTTAATGCTATTATATCTTGTCACTTGAACTATGTCTGTTTCTACCCTAGTTGCTAGCTAGCCTAGAGACCCATCAAGGTCCTCTATACTATCCTGGAATAAAAATCCTGAGTAGCTCAAAGTAAATGATATCCCAAGGTTCCCACTTACTCAACAAATGAAATCCCATATACAACCCCTGTAGCTGCCACATACATATGGGCTGCTCCTGTCCCACCATGCTACCCCATCAGTCCTTTCTATGGCAAGGCTAACCAACTCCTATCCCCTAACCCGCAAATAGTCTCTCCCTTGAACTGCTTATATCCCATTTTCCCACAATCTTGAAGGATTGTTGTGAGGATAAAATGAGATCTCAGCACAGAGTCTGGCACGTAGTAGGTACCATATAAATGTTATTATTATTAGCTATTATTCATTAAGAGACCAAAGAAATTATCAACCCTTCTTTCCTTATACTCAAACTAGATGAAGAGTGCCCCTGGTTCCTATCTTCTCCTCATTCAAGGGACACACCTCTGCTCTTTCTCCACCTCCCAAAATGTATTGATTGACTTATAGGAGAATGTGAGATTTAGCACTTGAAGGAGAGAAGAAATAAACATATTGACGTTGCCTACTCTTTGGCAAGCACATAGTAGTGTGTTTCACAAATATTATCCCATTTGATCCTCACAACATTCATAGGTGTTATTATATTTCCATTTTACAATTGAAGAAACCAAGGCAAACAGAGGTTAATTGACTTGCCCAAAGTGACATAGCTAGTAAGTGTTTGAAGCTGGATTTGAACTCCAATCTTCCTGAACCCAGGTCCAGTGCTCTATACTCTGTGCCACCTAGCAGTCCTTGGAATATTAATACTTGTAATCATAATTAAATTCTCTGTGCCCTCCTTCTCCTAAGTACATAGGCTTCCCTTTAAACTCTCAGACTTTTCTGTGCCCTGGTGCTCATTCTTTGTTCTTCTTTTGAGTTTTGGTCACTTTTAATAAATGGTATTGTTCGGGTGGCCAGGTGGCGCAGGAGCCAGGAGGACCTGAGTTCAAATCCGGCCTCAGACACTTAACACTTACTAGCTGTGTGACCTTGAGCAAGTCACTTTACCCCAATTGCCCTGCCTCCTCCCTCCCCATCCTAAAAATGGTATTGTTTTGTTTTGAGGCAGTCTGATGGCTCAATGGATAGAGTATTGGGCTTGGAGTCAACAAGACCTGAGTTCATCTAGCCTCAGACATTTTACTACTAGCTGTGTGACCCTGGGCAAGTCACTTCACCTCTGTTTTCTTCTACTGCAGAAGGAAATAGCAAGTCATTCCAGTATCTTTGCCAAGAAAACTCCACGTGCCATATATGGTTCACAGGATCATGAAGAGCTGGACATGATTGAACAGCTGAACAACAAATTGTCTTGTCTCAAGAGAGGAACTCGAATTTTCTAACTTCATGTGCTGTCCTTCCCCTCCTCCCATTAATGGACTCCTCTCTAATCACTGATACTCTACCTGGAATCAATACTCAAATGGTGAGTGTTATTCCCTTCCCTCTACAGTCATGCGTTCTGTAACGATACTGGGATTGGAAGATCTTCCACACCCCTTAAACTTGCTGACGGAGCAGGAAGGGGTGGAGCAAGAGAACACCAGAACCAAGCTAGTCTCCCTGCGATGCAGACTGGAAGGAGCTGCAGAGGCAGTGGCTGCGGCTGCGAACTCTTTTTGCTTTGAGCGGGCCAGAATCTCTGCTAAGGACTCCTGCTGAGGACTGCCTGGGACGGGAACTGCCGGGGGCCGGAGCTGCTGGGAGCAAGCTGCCTGGACGCTGAGCAGTTGCGTGCGTGAGGAGAGGAGGATCTTTGCCTGAGGTAGCCTGTCCTGTTTGAAGGCTTGAGGATGTGGGTGTTTACTGCTTTGACCACATGTGCCAACTTCATCACTACTGGGTTGGCTTTGACTTTCTGGTTTTGGGACTCCGTC
>JAQQSV010004908.1:0-14700 GCA_028646515.1 Pseudochirops corinnae | reverse complement strand
TTTCTCCTTATTTTCCTTCTTTTCAGAAGAAGACCACTTGTGTAACACGTATATGTAGTATATGTGGTCCTTTATTGTTGTGTCAGGAAAAGAAAAAGAAAAAGATCTCTCACTGCATCCTGAGACCTTCACTTCTCTGGTCTTCCTCCTTGGCCTTCTCCTACTTTTCCACCATTTTTCCTGCCTAGGAAATTAGGGAGTTTTCCGGATCCAGGCAGTCTTGATCAAATTTTTCCTTATTTTTCTTAAGCTACCCTTGGTCTGTGGTACATTTCAGACATTGAGAAACTACAAGTGGATGGAATAAACCTTGTAATGCTGTTTAATTCTTCTGAGATAGAAGATAGAAAGATTCTGAGCACTAAATACATCCATTGTCTTTGGGAATTTGTGAGAACTGGAAGTGCTAGTTTTTCTTTTGGAATCTACTTGTTTAATATGTGTTTTTTTCTTACTGAGTTTAAATTTCCTTCAAATAAAAGTGTATTTCTCAAAAAAATTTTCATTTGAGAGATTCATAAATGGGTGAATATAAAAATTGGAGTTAAGTAAAAAAGCATTTTTGAACAACTTCATAATTTTTTTTAAGGAAACAATTATTCAGTTTATTACATGACAAACTCTTGAGGCTATAATCAATTGAAGGTTCAAAAGATTATGAGATTTTTGCATTTCTAGAACTAAAAAAGATATGTAGATTAGCTTTTTGAAAAGTCAGTGTGATTTTACTTAATCATGTTTGTGGGAAATGTAGGTATTACTGTTTCTTGCTCTGTGAAAATTGAGCCTGCAAGAGGTTTTGACTCTTTCCCCCCTATTTTCTTCTCCATCTTTCTCCTGGTTACTTGTTGACTTGATGCCATTGTTGCTATGGTTATGATTTTGACAAAAAAAAAATAGCATTTATGTATCAGTTTAAGATTTGCAAAGTGTTTTACTTGTGTTATCTCTTTGGATATTGAAAACAATTAAGCACTTGTCTTAACGTTCCATTTATAGGATATTATTGCATTTATGTTTGTTACTCTGAGCTTAGAATTTAGGAGGTCATAGGATTTAGCAGGGGAAGAGACCTTATCTTAGCCCAAACCTCTCATTTTACAGACAAGGCCTAGAGAGAGCAAATAGAAGAGACTGGATTCAGATCCAGGTCCTCTGACTCCTATTTTCTGCTACAACAGTAGTTTTACTTGGTAGGCATAGTGATATTGATATCATACTCGGTTTACTTAGTTTTCTTCTCAATATCATTGTGAAGCAACTTTTACAGAGAGGGTGTGTTTTTTTGTTATGTGCTACATAAAAAAGCATGCGTTAGGCACAGTGGTAAAAACAACAATGAATAAAAAAGGTTACATAAATGAAAAATGGCACATGCCTATCACATCTATTAGGGGATGGAGTGGGGGGGGACATAACATCTAAATATGGATACAAGATAAGTACAGATATGGATAAGTATATTCAAAATGTATATAAAAATAAATACAATGTAATGGAAAGGACTGAGCACTAACTACTGAGGGAGTAGGAAAGGTTTTTTTGATAGAAGTAGTACTTGTGCTGAACTTTGAGCCTTAAAATGAGATGGAGCTGAGAAGGGATATAGCCGTTGTGGAGAAAGAGAGATGCAGTGTTACAGGCAGAAAACAACAAATAGGTTAATCTGACTGGAATGTTGAGCATGTGAGGAGAAGAAATATGAACCCAGTTTGGAGAGAAAATGGAGCCAGAAAGACCTCTGGTATTTGACTCCTGTCCTTTAAAAAAATAAACTCATTGGAAGTCTTTGTAACTAGACATAAAATGACACTGTTTGAATTTCTCATGTATTCAGATCTCATTTCTGCATATTGAGGAACCCTAGAATGCTAGAAAATAAATTTATTTAGGTTAAACTTTTGTATTACATACACCTTTTGCTCAGAAATCTGATTTGCCTATTGTTCATCTTGGTGATTTAGAAGATTATTTTTAGAGAAGAGTTTACATATTGATATTGGCTTATTTGGCAGTTCTTTTGAATTCTGGTTAATGGAGAAAGATGTTTGTGGAAGAATGACAAATATTAGTATAAATTTTTGACTGTGAACTTATTGAAAGATAACCCATTAGATGTATTATTTGTGAAGTTGTATACTGATTCAGCCATTCTGGAGAGCATTTTGGAGCTATGCCCAAAGGACTATAAAACCATGTATTCCCTTTGACCAAGCTATATCATTACTAGGTCTGTATCTCAAAGAGATAAAAAACAAAAGGAAAATGACCTCTGCATACAAAAATATTTATAGCAGCTCTTTTAATGGTGGCAAAGAATTGGAAATTGACTGGGTGTCCATCAACTGGAGAATGACTAAACAAGTTGTTGAATGAGATTGTGGTGGAATAATATTGTGCTTTAAGAAATGACGAGCCAGATGCTCTCAGAAAAACATGAAAAGACTTACATGAACTGATGCAAAGTGAAATGAGCAGATCCAGGAAAACATTGTACACAGTGGCAGCAATATTGTTTCATGATCTGCTATGAATAACTTAGCTAGTCTCAGTCATACAGTGATCCAAGACAATTCTGTAGGACTTGTGATGAAAGGAACTGTTTGTCTCCAGAGAGAAAACTGGTAGAGCCTGAATGCTGAGCAAAGATACTTTTACTTTCTGTTTTTCTTTTTTTTATGTTTTCTTTCACAGAATGACTTACGTGGAATTGTGTTTTGCATAACTATATATGTATAACTACTATGTCAAATTGCTTGCCTTCTCAGTGGGAGGCAGGAAGAGAATTTGGAACTCAGATTTGAAAAAAAGAATGTTATAATTGTTTTTACATGTAATTAGGGAAAATAAAATATTAAATAAGATTTTAAAATGATAGCTCATCAGATTAGAATAGTGAAAAATAGATATGGAAACATCACATTTTGAACAATCTAATTCTGTGTCTTCTAAGTGTACAAATCAGCATTTTCTTCAAAACTCACTTTTCTTTGCTACATTACCATTTATGTTTAAAGTCCATTAAACATTTTCTCACATGGAAGCATTAGAATTAGTTTTCTGGCATATGAGGGCACTTTCTGCCTATTTTGTAGAAATGGAGTTGACCTTTCTTTTTCCTTTTGCTGTTATTGAATAAAATGTCTTTGATCAAAAGTGGAAAAAAAGGGAAGGGGGTAAATTTGTCATTAACCCTGTCAGATCAGAAGATGAGGTTCTCTGTTTGGCTTTTTAAAGAGCTTTTAATGCCACTTAAGTGCATATATAGGAAAAAAAATTACTTTAAAAAATGTTTTTAAGAATACTTAGTATGGGTAGTACAGAGTCAATGATTGATTTTCTTTCCATGGGTACTTTTGTACATTTTTGAATATATGCTTTTATAGGAAAAAAAAAACCACTCACCTTTCTTCAATGCTGCCATCTTGACTCCGCCCCCCAAGCACTCACCTTTCTTTTGCAGTCTTGATAAGTGAATCAGGAATACATAATGAAGACTCATATGTTGTTTTTTTTCTTTCCTCTGCCTGTTCATTCAAGCAGTTTCAGGTAACAGTCATGTGCTAGTCAGATACATAATATTTGTATTATATATGTAATGTTTGTATTAAGACTTTAGGGAGAGGTGTTTTAAAGCTTTTTTTAAAGTCATTCATTAGTAATGACTAGTAATTATTTTTGAAATGAAATATATTGTGTTTTGATGGTGTTTAAAACAGTGGTAGTATTTTTCAAGTCAGTTAATACAGTATACTTTTTATTTATTTATTTATGTTTTGCTTTTTGGAGGTGGGAAGGTAGGGCAGTTAGGGGTAAGTGACTTGCCTAAGGTCACTTGGCTAGTTTTTTTTTTTTTTTTTTGTTAAATGTCTGAGGCCTAATTTGAACTCTGGTCTTCTTGAGTCTAGGGCCGGGGCTCTATTCACAGCGCCACCTAGCTGCCCCTACAGTATACTTGTTAACAACAAATATCTAGTAGTAGACTTGTCGGAAGGTTTATATCTACTCATATATTGTATATTTTTTCCTGGAGGCCAAAATCTAGTATGAAAAGAAGAGGAATGCATGTCTCAAGTTCTGAGAACTTTTTTTGTTGGAAGTGCCACTGTCTTCTTTTAGATTGACAGTAGGAGGACATGAGGCACTGATATGAGTCATTGAACAGTTAACAAAAGGTTTATTTTCTCCTAACACAGCAAGGATGTTCAGGAAGAATAGTGATTCCCTTCTAGGATTTTCAAATAAAGTACTTCATAAACTATCTGTATAGACGATAGCTTTTCTTATTACATTTAGGATTATAAGATTATAGATTTGGAAAGCTCTTTAGGTGCCATCTTGTCTAACTCTTCAGTTTACAAATGAGGAAACTATTGGATTGGTGCCCTAGAAAGAATAAGTGACTTGCCCAAGGTCACTGGTAGCAAGTGTCATAGAACCCAGGTTCTTTGACTCCAAACCCAGCACTCTTTCATCTATACCGTATAGTGCATAACAGATTGGAAAGAGACATGTAAAGCTTCTATACTTGAGTTTCTTTGAGGATTATAGGACAGAATGTCTTCAATTGTCTTACTGTACAACTGCATTACTATACAAGCTGGGCTAGGGTAGTAGTAAGAATACTGCCTTAAGTTTTGGACTCTTAGGACCATGTCCTATAGGAAGAAGGAAGAAAAATTTCCTTTTCTAAGATTCATATTAGTCCTAGGCACATTTTTAAATATTTGAGGGAGCTATTAGAAGCACATTCATAGCCTCAAGAAATGACACTTGAAAGCATGGAAAGAGACAGAAAAACTACAAAAAGTGGATATAAGAACTACAAAATCTGCCATGGCTGCAGACTCATGCCTTGAGCTAGACTTATACTTTGAGTGACTCAGGGATGTAATTGTCATGGGAGAATGAGATGTTCTTCTAGCTTGTATTTAAACAAAAAGGACTCAAAGTTGATGTCTATACATAGACCATGTTGCCGTAGTTCCTCATCTGTAAAATGGAGACAGACTGGAGAAGGATATGGCAAATCACTCCAGTATCTTTGCCAAGAAAAGCCAATGGATTTTCCATGGAGTCATATAGCATCGTCCATGACTGAACAACATGCGTCTACTATGTAGTAGGCACTGTGCTACACACTGGAGGTACAGATAGGCAAAAGAAAGAGAGACTCTGCCCTCAAGGAGCTTACAGTCTAATGGGGGAAGATGACATGATGACATAAAAAAGAAAGCTGAAAAGCAGGGAGGGGAGGTTGTGAATATGGGAAATGAGATGTCTGTCTTCCCCACACACCTTAAATTGAGGTTAAGTGACTTTACCAGGGTCACAAAGCTAGTCTTAAGTTAAATTTGGACTCAGTTCTTTTTGATTTCATGTCTGGTACTCTATTTGCAGCATCACCTAGCTTCCTCTTTTTGAATAGGAAGAAATAATAGTAATAAAATTTTAGTACTCCAAGGGCCTTTCACTTAGTTTACTCTCTTTATATTACAGATGAAGAAATTTAAGTTTGAATAAGTTAAGAAACTTGTCTGAGGTCATAAAGCTAGTTAATAGAGTAGATTAAACAAACTGAAGATTAACTCAGAGTAGAACCTAAGTTACTTCTTCGCATCACCATATTCTGTATGTGTAAGGCTAAAACCAATTTCAGGTATTGTTTGATTGGTAATAAACAATTTGCACGTTTAGAAATTGTGCTTAAACTATGCTTAAGGGCAATAAACATTTAGCAAAAAGGATTTTGTCTTGATTGTTGCTCTTAATAAATCAGGGTATTAAATTAATCATATTATCTGGATATGAATTTCAAGACTTGTGAAATTCATATATGCTTGTGAAATAATAAATTTTAAAGTCCCTATACAGAAACTAATAGACTGGCCTAAATGCAGAAAGGACCTAGTTGTATGAAATCACAATCAATTTAGCATCATAGAAACCTGGCATTTTAGCTATGGAAACTACCTTTTATTTATTTATTTATTTATTTGTTTGTCTGTCTATCCATCTATCTATTTATTTATTTGTTGCTTTTTGGAGGGAGGAGGGCAGGGCAATTGGGGTTAAATGACTTGCCCAAGATCACACGGCTAGTAAGTGTTAAGTGTCTGAGGATTGATTTGAACTCAGGTCCTCCCTGGGCCACCTTGTCACCCCAGGAGAGTACCTTTTAAAATGGTCTAATGATCAGTGGTTCTCAACCTTCCTAATGCCGTGACCCCTTTAATACTCGTATGTGGGCATCTGCATGTGGGCAGACCCACCTGGAGACCTATAGAGGAGTGGTGCCTCTGTGACCATTGGAAATAGGTGTTTTCCAATGGTTTTAGGCGACCCCTGTAACCCCTGTGAAAGAGTCGTTTGACCCCCCAAAGGGGTTGCGACCCACAGGTTGAGAACCATAATCTATACAGATAACTCTAAAGAGCTTGAGTAAGAATTTAAAAACAGTGAACTTAAAATACCTTTTGGAGAGCATCAAATACAATAATTTTAAATATTCGTAGCTTTAGAGCTGGGAGAGAATGATAATCTTAGAATAATCTAGGCCACTCATTTTATAGATGAAGATGTGGGCCAGGAGAGGTGAAGTGATTGGTACCCAGTGTCATTCCAAATGATAAATGGCAGAGCCAGAGGACCTGATTTCAAATTCAAATCCAGCACTTGAAAATTGTGCTGTGCTACACTATTTAAAAACCTCTGTCTTTATTTGGTATACATTTATATACTTTCCAGTTTATATAAGACATTCCTCACCACAGGCATACCTGTGAGATTGTGTGTTCAGTTATTATTTAGCTTCAATTTTATATGACCTCCCCATTTACCTAGTCGTCATTTCACTGAATTGTTTATACTTTTATTGTTTATTACTTCATTTTATGACCAATATGTTTAATTATCCTAATTTATTTTAAATTCCCTGAAGGTTTGAGCTTGTAATTTTAATTTCATTAAAAATTCTTGAACCAATCTCTTTTCTATACTTAGTTTTCATTTTACGTTGTAATGACCCGCTTGTTAGGTTCTAAATAGTAAATGTTTTTTGCTTAAATATTGAAAACATATTGCACCTTAAAAAGAAAAATATATGTCATTATCTTTGACCCTACTCCTTGATTTTATCTCAAGGAGTTTTGTATCTTTACACAATTAAGCACCATAAAATTATAGAATTTTAGAACTACAAGGAGATCATTTGATTCTTCTGCCTCATTTTTATAGCTAGAGGTTGAGTGACTTGCCCACTGTTATTATATCCTTTGTAAGGGTGAGATCCAGATTTCCTGACTTCCAGGTCAGTTTTCTTTTACTATATGGAATGATAGAAGATTATTTTGATGTACTTGTTCCTTGCCAACCATTTTTAGTTTTGAAATTTCCCATATTCTGAAACTACATTTAAAAATAAATTAAAAGTAGTAATGCTAAGATCATAGAAACAGCTGGTACAATTCTGTCAGTGTGGGAAATATACTAAAGGGTAATAAGAGCCAATTTATATCGTTCTACCTAAAGAAAGAATGACTATAGGAGTGTAAATGGTGTATTCCACTTAGATTCATCAGGTTTGGGTAGTTGAACAAACCAGACACAGTGTATCTCTGTAGGAGTTATATATGCATACATGCATATACCTATATATATGTATAGTTCTCCACTTAGAGGGACAAAACCTTTTTTTTTTTTTATAGGAATTTGAGAAATAGCAGGGGTTAATTGTGGATAAAGGAGAACAGGTATACTCAGCACCTTCTCACCTCTCACAATTGACTTTCATCTTTGTTTGGAGCTGGAGGGTAGAGCATTAATTGCCACCCTAAGCCTTTTATAAAGCTATGGCTCACAACTTTCCAAGTCACTCTCCATTTCCTATCAGAGGCCCTGCTTGGTTTACTTGGATACTACATTTTAAGAAATTTTACGTGATAACTGTCGATATCTCTTGAACCAGAAGGGAAAGAAAAATAGAATTTACTAGTCATCCTTGAAAGAAATCTCTAAATGGAAATTCCCAGGAACATCATAGGTAAAATCCAGAGCTTTTAGGTCAAAGAAAACATTCAAGAAGTTAAAAAGAAAGAGTTATTAGAGATACTTGCTGCAAATATTTTTTCCCTTTTAATAGTTTACTTTCTTAAGTAGATTCCTTGATTTTTGTTTCTGCAAGTGCTTATATAAAATAACGTATCTTTTGGGATTCTCTTAATTTCAAATTTGTTTAAAATTCTCCCCCAGCCATAATTGCGAAAGAAATTTCCATCCATTAAAAAAAAAAATTCATGATGCTGCAAACCCCTGAAATTCAGCCAAATGGGCCTTCTCTCTGACCTTCACATAGGACATAGTTTCTTATCTTCTCTCTGTATCTTTGAACCGACTGGGCCATATGCTTGGAGTTCAAACCCTCCTTCTGTCTTATAGAGTTTCCCTCTTCTTTTATATGACAAAGCTAACGCAAGAAGCCTTTTCTGACCTCCCAGCCCAACTGCTTGTACCTTTCTTCCCACATCACCTTTTATTTAATACACACACATACACACATACACACACGCACATACATGCACATATGTATTTGTATATATTCATTTTGTATATATTTGTACTTGTTCTTGCCTCTTTTTGACTATTAGTTTTTGTGAGTAGGGACTACTTCATTCTTTGTACTTGTATTGGTGGACCAATGCCTAACATAATGCCTGGCATGTAGTTGATGCTTAATAAATACTTGCTGATTGATTGGTAATATGGCATAAGAGTTAGATCTAGACTTTTTTTTTTTGGCCAAACTACTTTCTAGTTTTCTGAGTAGTTCCTGTCAAATTATTGTATGGAATTTGTTAAACAGCTGAATAATCAATAAGAGTAATGAAGCTGTAGAAATGAATTAAAATTATAGTATAAATACTTGAATTTTTTTTTTTTAAATGACACATTTCAGGAAACAAGAAGTTTAGGAAACCAGGTTCTGGCAAACAACTGTAATGGAGATATGACTATCATCATCTTAAAGGCAACCAATACAAATTAATAGAGGCCACCTCCTGTACCCCATAAGACTTGATCTTATCCTGAGTGGTTATAGAGAGAAGGAACAGGAGAACCTTATGTTTATCCTAGGGAGATTTAGAGGGAGATATTTAGTAATTCAGTAATGAAAGAAGGTTTTTATCATGAATAACATTGATCGTATTGAAATTTGTAACCCTTAATTTGCTACATGTAAGGGTACAAAGTTTTCTGTATATATGTTATTTTGTAATGTTTAGGTGCTAGAGTAGTATATACTTGTGTCCACCTGGTATATTTTTTAAGGGCGGTCAGTGGAACCTTAGAGACATATGACAAGTGGGTGATTGGCTAGGATTCTTTTGAGTGATTGGAGATTGCTCTTCATATTATTTGAATGTCTTACATAAGTTATATTAAAGGGTCTGAAACCACAAAAAAATTAAGGTGACATTTGAACCCCTTAGATGAAGTAGCAGAATATTTAGTCAGCAAGCATATATAGTTTCGTTTGTGTTAAGCCTTTGTCTCATTACAGATTGCCTTTTAAGAGGTAAGCAAACTTTCACATCAAGTCGACAAGCCAACAAACATTTATTTATTTGTTTATTTTTTGGAGGATGGAAGGCAAGGCAATTGGGGTTAAATGACTTGCCCGTAGTCACACAGCTAGTAAGTGTGTCAAGTGTCTGAGGTTAGATTTGAACTCAGGTCCTCCTGACTCCAGGGCCAGTGCTCTATTTAGTGTGCCACCTAACTGCCCCTCAGCAAACGTTTATTAAGTGTTTTGTATGAACCAGATACTGTGTGAAGTAATGAGGATACAAAGAAAGGCAAAAAAGGTCCCTGCCTTCAAGGAGCTCATGGTTTAATGGAGAGACAACATGTAAACAACTGTTTACAAATGAGCTATATGTTACATAAGTTGCAGGGTACTAGGGATGAGAGGAACTGGAAAGGCTTCTTCTAGAAGGTAGATTTTATCTTAAATCTGAAGGAACTTAGGGAAGAATTCCAGGCATGGGGGACAGTTGGTGAAAATGCTTGGAGTTGGGAGGTGAAGTGTCTTGTTGCCATAGTAAGGAGACTGGTGTCAGTGGATCACAGACCAATGGGGTATGATGAGGGGAGAGTAAAATGTAAGAAGCCTGGAAATATAGGAGGGGGGTCATGTTGGGAAGATCTTTGAATACCAAAAAGAGGATTTTTAATCTTCTGAACATAAGAGGGAACTCCTGGAGTTAAGTAAAGGCTAGACATCGTCAGACCTGCATTTTAGGAAGATCACTAAAACTATGGTTTTAGCCTTGTTTTTGGTGAGATCAGGTAATTGCCACAAAGAATTAAGTGAAAACAGAAATAAAAGCTTCTGGAAATAGAAACTTCCTGGGTTGGAGCATTATTTCCTAGGGAGATCTTTCTGTGAATCAGTTAGTATAAGTATTTTGTCAGTCTGAGTCTTTGGCAGGCAAACCATAAATATCAGGAAGGTAGCCAGGGTCAAGAGAGCTACAGAATAGGAAAGATAGTATGGTATTGTGGTAAAAATGGAGTCACAGGAACTCTCTGGCCCTCAGTTTCCTCATTTGCATTAGATGACTTGTATGGTCCTTTCCAGCTCTAAAATCTGTGATCCTATGGCTATATATGGGCAGACACTTAATCTGAGTTCATGTTTGAGCCAAGTACTATTCTGAACTAGTGTTGCCTATATTTATTTCAGGGTAAGCTGTGGGTTTTAAACAAAGGAACAGTCAGGAAGCAAAGGTAAGGTACAGAAACTATGTAGTTGTGGAGTTTCAGGGAACATCAGAAATTATTAAGTATAACCTCTTCATTTAGAAATGTGAGGGCCAGAAAAGCTAAGTGTTTGCCTCAGTTCTCACAGATAGTATATGGTATATCGTAGAGCCAGAACCTGAACCTGGTTTCTCAGATTCCAAATCCATCCCTCTTTCTACTATATCATGATGAGTCATATATCAGAATTTCCAGGACAGACTGAAAGGAAAGAACCATGTCTGGGGAAGGAAGTTTCATAAGGTTAGGCTAACGTAAGTCTTAATAGCTGGAGAATTTCCTTTCTGAGATCTGGCTGCTTTTACTCCTCTGGCAATAGGTTTGTAAGTTAACTAGAAATAACTGGAGGATTATAGGGGTGGGAAACAGACTTAATTATTTACACTTCTTGCTAGTTGAGAGGTAATGTGTCGTAGCATAATGCCAGTGAACTTGAGCTTTAGTAATACATGGGTTTGAATTCAGTCTCTGACACATAGTTGTGAATGAGGGCAAGTCATTTAACTTCAGTGCTTCAGTTTTCTCATATATGAAAAAATAGTATTTCCCTTGCAGAGTTGTTGTGAGCATCAAATGTGATAATATATGTAAAATGAATTGCAAGCCTTAAAATGATGTATGTCATTTATTATTTGTTCATTTCCCCTTGTCTATTGAGAGAACAAGTTAAGTCCTTTCTTGTGCTTTGAGGTGACAAGGTGATTTAACTGTACTCCTTTCTGTGATTCAACTCTGCTCCTTTTTAAAAGTTTTTTTAAAACTTTTTAAAAGTTTTGCCTTTAATTAAAAAATGGAATAGGGTCAATTGTCTAAATGAAATAGAAGATAACTTGGCTGAACATAAGAATATACAGCTATGCCCCAGGAATATAGCTTGAAAATTTGTGTCTGTGTCCATGTTATAGGCTAAAGCAGATTTTGAGAAAGAAGAGAGGCGCAAAGAACTTAAGCGGCTCCGAGGTGAGGACACGTGGATGTTAGCTGATGTGAATGAGCGAGTTGAACAACTATCACAGGTGAGGATTACTAATTATGTTTATTTGATCCAACCATAAATGTACAGACCTTGTTGTTTTGCCCTTGCAGTTTCTTCAGGAGGTTAGAAGAATAGTTCTGTAGGTTAATTATTATGAATTAGACCTTAGAACAGGTTTGTTTATTTAGTTGGTATGCTTCATTACATCCTTGAGAAAAAAATTAATTTGAGTACAAAACAAAACCAATGTCCATTTTCTGTTTCATATAGTCATATTTTATGTAGATGTTGTCATTGGTATAGAATGTTAGACTCTGGATTTTGTTATGTAAGTTAATATGTGAAGCAGTAGGTAATTGGGACTGATCAAGTTGAGTTTTGATTAGATATTACAGTTCTCAACTCTGCAACTTATTGATATATCACATTATTTTTAAGTGGCATATTCCATTTTGGAGAGATTGTTCTTCCTTTCCCTGAGAAGGTTCTTTTTAGTTTTTTGGAAATGATGAAAAAAACCCCCCAAACTAAATCTTTTTTTTGTTTAAAATGATCATATGCAGGAACATTCTGTGAAGAAAAAAAGGAAGAAGGATAGACATTCCAAAAAAGTTAAGAAAGAGAAGAAGAAAAAGAGCAAGAAACAGAAACATGAAAAAAATGAATCATCTGATAGTTCATCGGTGAGTACATGCTTTTTAACTAATAGTTTAAGAGCTGGAAGACAACTTTGAGGTCATTTAGTTTAAGGGAGGTAGGAAGTCATGTAGTTTAAACCCTTCATTATAGAAATTAGGAAACTGAAGCCCAGAGAGATTTAATTTCTTGTCCAGATTCACACAACTTGTGAATAGTGGAATTGAGATGAGCCTAGTTCTTTTATCTTATGAGAATTATATATAGAATCTCATTGTTGAAAGGAATCTCAGAGGGGTGTATGACCAAAGATCTTTTTTAAAAATTGATTTGTTTATTTACTTTTAGTTTACAAGATTCAGTTCCACAATCCCTTGAGTTTCACATTTTCTCTCCCTCTTTTCCCCCCATGGTAGCATGCAGATACTTTCACATTGGACATTAGTCTGGTTGTAAAAACCAAACATGGAAAAGAAAGAGAGCATGTAGTTTGCTTCAGTCTCCATTTAAACTCTGTTCTTTCTCATGACCAAAGATCTTTAAGAAAAGTTTGAATATAATTCTTAGGAAATGGTGTTTGGTCTTTTATTTAAAGCTATAATATATGTTGCTTAGAAACTACTTGAGAAGTAGATTTATTTTATTAGAAGAACTTGGCAACAGGCACAGGAACCAAGAAAATTTATTCTAGGCTTTTTCTGTATTGCCATAGTGGAAACTTGGAGTCTGTCTTTATAGACCTTCGTAAGGGTCTGTGTTACACAGGAACAGTCATACTTCTGTTACTTTTAGGGTGATTTAGATGAGCTATTAGAGTGATGTCCAATTCAGCACAGCCCTTTTCCTGTGGGATATTTAGTTTTGAGTGGCTGTGGTAATGAGAGTTATTTTTAAAAAAAATTTTTGAATTATATTATTAGATAAATGCGAATTAAAAAAACCTTGAGATATCATTTTATACCTACCAGATAGACTGAAACCAAAGGGGAAAATGACAAATGTTGGAGAGGATATGGAAAAATTGGGACACTACTTCACTGTTGGTGAAACTGTAAACTGATCCAACCATTTTGGAGAGCAATCTGGAATTATGCCCAAAGAGTTATTAAACTGCCTATACATACCTTTGACCCAGCAATACCACTACAAGGTCCGTTTCCAAAAAGGATTAGAGAAAAAGCCTGTATGTTCTAAAATGTTTATAGCAGTTCTCTTTGTAGTGGCAAAGAACCGGAAAGTGCAGGGATGGCCATCGATTGAGGAATGGCTGAATAAATTGTGGTATATGATTGCAGTGAAATACTATTGTGCTATAAGAAATGTTGAGCTCATTGTCTTAGAAAAACATGGGAGGACTTACCTGAAATAATAAAGAGTGAAATGAGCAGAACCAAGAGAACATTGTGTACAGTAACAGCAATATTATTTTAAGAACGACTTTGAGTGATTAAGTCATTTTGACTATTATAAATATACAAATTAATTATAAAGAACATTTGAAGAAGGGCTCAATCTGCATCTAGACAATCTGTTAAATAGAAGTTTGGGTGGAATAATTTTACATATATATATACTTATTTGTGTCTAATGGAAGCTATATCTAGAGCAAGGGTGGGGAGAACGGAAGGAAAAAAAAGAAATTTACATGATAACTATTATATATTTAAAAAGAATAGCAAGTTGTACGTAGTAGATTTGCAGTTTCATGTGCAGTAATTTTTTTTCTTATACTGTGTTGTGGAAATCTTGTTTTATTCCATAAATTAAGAATAAAATAAAGTTTTTGAAAAAGAAAAAATTTTGAATATTTATTTTTTGATTACATGTAAAAACAATTTTAACATTATTAAAAAAAATTGAGTTTCAAATTCTCTCCCTCCCTCTTTCTTTAAAATAAAATTTTATTGATATAATTTGTATTTTTAGTCACCAGAATTTCCTTTCTCCCTCCAATAGAGCCATATCATATAGCAGATAATATTTTTAAAGAAAAAAAGGAAAAAGAAGAGAAAAACACAATGAGTGTTAGTGATTAGTACATTGAAAAATAAGTCTTAAAAAATGTACAATGTACAGTGCTCATGGACATTTCACTTCTGCAAAACAGTTGTAGTGTCTTCTCATATTTCTTTTTTTTCTTCATTTAATTTTTTTATTTTTATTTTTTATTTATTTTATTTTATTTTATTTTTTTTATTTATTCATTTACTTTTAATTTACAAGATTCAGTTCCACAATCACTTGAGTTTCAGATTTTCTCCCCTCCC
>JAQQSV010004907.1:0-14700 GCA_028646515.1 Pseudochirops corinnae | reverse complement strand
TGACCTTTCTATGGTGTAGAGAGGATTCTTGTTCAGTTATGTGTTGGACTTGATCCATTCTGAAGATTTTTTCTAGCTCAGTTTCTGTGATCTGAGGGCTTTCAACCATGCCCTGTACAAAGATGCCTGATTACTCTTTGTTGCATCAAATGAAAATTGAAGAGAAGACTTAAGGGGGACGTTATAGCTGTCTTCAAGTATTTGGAAGGCTGCCATGGGAAATGAGACTTGTTCTGTGTGGTCCCAGAGGACAGAACTAGGAGCAATGTGTGGAAGTTACAAGAGGCAAATTTAGGCTTGCTTGATGTTAGAAGAAACTTCCTAACAATTAGAGCTGTCCAAAAAAGGAATGGATTACCTCGCAAGGTACAGTTCCCATCACTGGAGATCTTCAAGCAGAGGCTGGATGACCACTTGTTGAGTATGTTGCAGTGGAGTCCTCTTATGGAATGAGTTGGATTAGATCATTGCAGCAATCCCTTCTAATTCTGAAGTACTGTCAATTTTTCTCCCAGAGTTTTAAGACTTAAGATTTCTTAGTCCTACCCTTCTGTCAGTAACCTAAACTAGAGAAGGATTGCTACCAAGAGTGTTTACAGAGAAGTACAAAGCAGAAGTTATAACTTAATAAAAAGCCTAGCTAGTATTTACAAAGAACTTAATAAAGGCAGGAGAAAATGGATGAGAGAGAGAAAAAAAGAATCCAAATACTATATAACTACTCTTGTATCAACATATCATCTTGTGTTATTAGTCTGGCAGTTTAATGGCTACCTTAGAAACTTAAAGTACAGGGTAGCTATATTATTATTACTAAGAGAAGCCATCAAAAGAAATTTCCTAGCATCTCTTTTACAATTTGCTACTTTAAGCATTATATTAGATATAGGGTATGGGAAATCGGTCTTCCTTGGAAATCCTAATTTTTTTCAGTCCGGCTATTGACATAGCATCTTCACAAGGCTCCTATTCATATAGAAAGCTTCACTAAAATGGTTGTATTTCAAAATAGCCATTGTATAGAAGAAGGTAGAAACCTACCATCTTTCTTTCACCACCACATTTCATATTCAAACCTTCTATTTTTAACCCAATGGTGAGATCCATGGCTAATGCTCCTTAGATTGGTGTCTAGACAGTTGAGCAAAACAGGAAATGAGTTACTTTGTTGTATGATAGGAGAATTTAACCTTTTGTCTTCTAGCTACAGACTGTGCCTCTTTTAAAAAAACATTCCTTCCCTCTTGAGAATTTCAGAGATTTTAAGGAACTATAAAAACTTAGCCCTCCACAGGGAAAAAAGCTCACTATTTAGAAAAAAAAAATAAAGGGGACATGGTGTGTGTGTGTGTGTGTGTGTGTGTGTGTATGTGTGTGTGTGTGTGTGTGTGTGTGTGTGTGTGAGAGAGAGAGAGAGAGAGAGAGACAAAGAGACAGAGAGACAGAGAGAGACAGAGAGGGATAGGTTCATCCCTCTTGTATTTCAGTATAGGCATAGCCACCTAAATATTAAAATTGCTGAACTAGAAGATGAGGCTGTAAAGAGAGGCAGCCTGGTGTTGTAGAAAGAGTGCTCACTTTGGAATCAGGGTTTCGTGGGGATGAATACCTCTTGAAGGCATTGTGGGGAAAACAGTTTATAAAGCTTAAAGAGATCATAGGACCACATATTCATGGTGGGTTGAGACCTTTAGAGATCATTTAGTCTAATGCCCTTATTTGAAAGATAAATAGACTCAGAGAAGGGAAACAGCTTATCCAACCTCATGCAGGTAGTGAATAGCAGAACAAGAATTAAAAACCAGGCCAAATGTTACTACATATCACTTTCTTTTATTCCCACCCTCCTTCCCTTTTTTTTTCCCTCTTTTCCTCCCTCCCTCCCTCTCTTCCTTCTTCCCTTACCTCCTTATAGGGTTAAGATTGTTCTGAGGACCAAATGACATATAACTTATATAAAATTCTTTGTAAACTTTAAAGTGCTATATAAGATAGTACTCCTGCTGCTATACTATTATTACTGCCACCATCAACACCGCTACTACTACTTCTACAGCTACAAATTTGACTCAAATAATTCACCAGATAATGGGGACTTAATGGAGTTGGAAGAATGGATCCTGTTCATACTCAGTTAGGTTTATCATTTAAATGTGTTTATATAGCCTTTGGGTGCAACAAACTCATTCACATTCTGTTTCTGGTTCACTTCTCCATCTGTTTCCTGGTACTAGATACTTAGAGGCTGAAACATAGACCTTGACTTTCGTCAGGGGCCCTCTTGGATTTTTGTGAATTTATAATTTTGACTCTGATTCGTTACTGTCTCTAGTTTTTCCACAAATTGACCTGTTCACCCACTTCTTGGTATTGAGTGATTTCTTCACAAACTCAAGCAAGCTTCATCTCCATTGGAATGTTTGCATTTTTCTTCCCTCCTTCTCCATGGACAGGAGAGTATTCAATCCCCCACTTTCTATCCTGCCAGAGACCCACACATACACAAATACATAAATGCTATTCAGATGTATAAGTAAAGCTACTGACTCTCTCATTATAAGGTGTATAGTAGATATTTAATACTCATAAATACTTTTTGAATTGAATTGTAATGGTGGTAGATTTGCGCATTTATATGCTAATATTTTTTTCTGTAATCAGAGACGAATGGCCAGAGTTGGAGATACAGTTTGTTGTCATAAAACAGAGTAAATTTTGCTGGCTTACACTGCAATAACCCTATCCTCATTGGTCTCTGTTTCATACTTACTCCTTGCCTAAGAGGTGATAACCTCAGAGTTGAGGCCTTGAGAGAGCAAAACTAAGAGAGGATTCTACCAATTCTAGACTAAAGGTCTTTCCCCCTTCTGAAAGGATGCTATAATACTCTACCTCTTTTCAGTAATGTTAACATGCCAGCTGAAAGAGCACAGTAACACTTAGCCAAGCGCCTTGTCCAGTAAAGACATTGAACACTGTAAGTCACATTTAATTAAGACCATAGCATCTGATAAAATTTTTACCTGCATTGCTGGCAGGAAGGTACAACAACTGGTGACAGGTCAGGGGAAGAGTCAGGAAAAGTGAGCAATGATTTTTGAATATTCTAATGTAGCATGTGGTACACCCATAAAAGTTGTATCAGATCGAAGGTGCTTTGTGAGTCTTCGATGACTGAAAACAATAGTTCATGAACCCCTATCAATGTGTTTCCTTTGACTAATCAGCCAGAGGACAAAGATTCCTATTCCCATTATAGATACTCTATCCACAAGGTCATACTACCTTTCCAGGAAGAGAAGGGAAAAACCTGACAAGAGCTTAAGTCACAGCTGTAGAGATTGATATAACTTTACAAAGCCCTCAGGTGAGCTAAGATTTGAAGAGGACATGTACAAAAGATTGAATCACAGACTTTCAGTTTCATGTTCCAATGAAAGCAGGAACATGCAAAGAGGAGAGAATGGCATGAATCTGGATGACCAGTGTTGGCAATGTTAAAGCCCAAAATAAACTGAGACTAGTGAAAGATGTTGAAGGCAATGAGAAAATGAAAGAGGCTTTTAAGCCATGTTCAGAGAAGGAATAGTGAAGAAGGAACAGGTGTTGTAATGCTGAGAGATGACGTAAAGTGGAACTTATCTCTTATTTTGCTTCTGTTTTCTCTTTCAAGAGGAGTGATCTTCAAACAAAAAGAGCAGGACAAATTCTTTAGGGGAATATGAAACAGAAGGTGGATGAAAGGAGAGTAAAAGGATATCTAATTGTTATGAATGAATTCCTATTTCTTGGCCCAGATAAATTACACCTGTAACGCCAAAAAGAGCTTGCAGCTGTGATTATTAATGATCTTTGAAGAATGTTTGAGAAGAGCTAGAAAGGGCAGGAAGCTGTACGAAGTAGCAGAATAGGTATCAGATTCTGAGTTAGAAGACTTGGGTTCTACTATTACAGAATCTTGAAATCTTGGAGTTGGGGGGGACCTCAGTGGTTATCTATCTAATACAACTTGTAAGAATCACTCTGAAAATATCCCTGAAAGGTGCTTGTCCTGCACTTTGCTTTGAAAATCTCTAAAGAAAGGGAACTTTCATAATACCACCTGAGGAAGTCCATTCCACTTTTGGGTAGCTCTAGTCATTAAGGTGATTTTCTTCATGTTAACCCAAAATCAGCTTTTCCAAAACTTGCCATAGTTTTAGAGTTGGAAAGAACCAATCTAGTTCAACACTCTTATTTATATATTATAAAACTGAAGCCCAAAGAAGTAAAATAATTTGCCCAATGTCACACTAGTCAGAGGAGAGATTTGAATTTAAGGTATCTGGCCCCAGAATTAATGCTGTTTTGCACTTTTTGCACACTTGAGCTAAGTAGAATAACTTTCATTCCTTTTCTACATTGAAAAGCCTTCAAATATGTGAAGATAATTATTAAGTTCTCATTAAGTCTTCTATTCTCTAGGCTAAACACTCCCAGTTTCTTAAACTGTGCTAGTTTATGGGGTATCAACTTGGGTGGAAGTATTTGTTTATTGCAATATTTTGTCCCCCACCATGTTCTCATCCACATTTTCACTAGTGACTTGGATTAAGACATGTCTAGGATATGCTTATCATATTTGTGAAGCCTGTGAAGCTGAGAGGAATAGTTATATCATTGAATGATAAATCTGTGTCCTATTTCTATCTGTCTCTTCCAGTAGATTCCCTCTTTTGTCATCCTTACTCTCAGACACTTCGATCTCTCTGGGTCAACTGGCTGATTGCCTACTGCCTATAAACATGTTTCCTCCATCCTCAAAAAACCCTCACTTGACTCATCCATTCCTCTTAGCTATTGTCCCATATTTTTTCTACCTTTTTGTGTCTAAACTCCTTGAGAAGGCTGTCTACATTTCCTTTCCTCTCATTCTCTTCTTAACCCTCTAAAATCTGACTCTTGATTTCATCATTCAACCAAAACTCCTGTCTACATTTACTAAGGATCTCTTATTTGCAAAATCTAATGATTCTTAAAAAAAGGAAAGTCCTCATTCTTCTAGACTTCCCTGTAGCCTTTAACACTGTCAGTCACCCCCTTCTTGATGCTCTATTCTTTCTAGGTTTTTTGTGACACTCTTCACTCCTGCTTTTCCTCCTGCCTATCTGACTTTCTTCTTAGTCTCTGCTGGATCTTCATCCTGGTCATACTCACTAATTGTGAGTCTCACAGGGGTCTATACTGTTTCACTTGGTGATATAATCAGTTTTTATGGATTAAATTATAATTTCTATGCTAATGATTCTCAAATCTGTTTCTTCAGACCTAATCTCTCTGCTATTGGACATCTCAAACTGGATATCCCATAAAAAACTTGTATCTCCCAAACTGAACTCATTATCTTTTCCATCTCTTCCAAACTTCTCTGTTACTGTTGAGGATGCTACCATCCTCCCAGTCACCTAGGTTCAAAACTTAGGTGATATTCTTGATTTCTCACTCTCACTCCCCATATCCAATCTGTTGCCAAAGCCTCTTAATTTTACCTTCATGACATCTCTTATATTCTTCCCCTTCTCTCAGATGCTGCCACCACCCTGGTACAAACCTTCATTATCTCTTGCCTGGGCTATTGCAATAGCCTTTTGGTTGGTCTCCATGCCATAAGTTTCTGTGCATTTTAGTCTGTCCATTATATTGATTTTCCTAAAGTGATTAGTTTATCAAACATCCCCTGTTCAATAAACTCCAGTGGCTGCCTGTCATCTACAGGATCAAATACAAAGTCCTCTGGCATTCAAATCCCTTCATAATCTCTCCTTTACCCTCCTCTCCCAACTCTTCTGGTCTTCTCCCACTTCTTCTACTCCCCTTCACCTACTCTAAGATGATCTAGTGACACTGGCCTCCTCTCATTGGATCTCTATCTCTTGGCTGCAGGCATATTCTCTGACTGCCCCACCTGCCTGGAATGTTCTCCCTCCTCATCTCTGCCTCCTGGTTTCCCTGGCTTCCTTTAAATTTCAGCTAAAGTTCTGTCTTCTACAGAAAGTCTGTCCTGGTCTTTCTTAATTCTAGACCCTTCCTTCTGTTGATTATTTCCTATATATCTTGTTTGTACACAGTAATTTGCACGTTGTCTCCTCCATTAGACTATGAGCTCCTTTAGAGATGGAACCATCTTTTAAAATTTTTTTTAAAAAATTATTTACTTATTTTTAGTTTTCAACATTCACTTCTGTAAGATTTTGAGTTCCAAATTTTCTCCCCATCTCTTCCCTCCTCCCACCCCAAGATGGCATTCAATTTGATATAGGCTCTACATATGCATTCATATTGAACCTGTTTTCATATTAGTCATATTGTAGAGAAGAATTTGAACCAATGGGAGAAACCATGAGAAAGAAGAAACAAGCAAAAAAAGAAAAAGGAGAGAGCAAATAATATGCTTCAATCTGCATTCAGACCCCATAGTTCTTTTTCTAGATATTGACAGCATTTTCCATCATGAGTCTTTTGGAGTTGTCTTAGATCCTTGCATTGCAAAGAAGAGATAAATCTATCAAAGTTAGTCATCACACATTGTGGCTGTTACTGTATACAGTGTTTTACTGTTATGCTCACTTCACTCAGCATCAGTTCATGCAAGTCTTTCCAGGTTTTTCTGAGGTTTGCCTGCTCGTAATTTTTTATTGCACAATAGTATTCCATTGTATTCATATACCACAATTTGTTCAGCCATTCACCAACTGATGGGTATCCCCTCAATTTCCAACTCTTTGCCACCACAAAAAGAGCTGCTATAAATATTTTTGTATATGTGAATTCTTTTCCTATTTGTATGATTCCTTTGGGATGTAGACCTAGAAGTGGTGTTGCTGGGTCAAAGGGTATGCAAATTTTTGTAGCCCTTTGGGCATAGGATGGAACTGTCTTTTGCTTTTCTTTGTATCCCTAGCATAGTGCCTGAAACAGAATAGACACTGATAAATATTTATTGACTGACTAAAGAGCTCGGTGAACTGAAATGAGTTAATTCTAATTATATGATTTTTAACAAGAGTAAGTGTAAAATCCTCTTATTTAGATCTAGAAAATGAACTGTGAAAGTACAGGAAAAGGGTGACTAAAGTAGTTAGTAGTTCATGTAATCAGGACCTTAGAATTTCAGTGGAATGTATGCTCAATATGAGTCAGAATAGTACTGATTCTACATTAAGGAAGGTCAATACGATTGTTGAGTTAGAGCTGTAAGAAACCCTAAAGGCCACTGAGTGTAACCCCCTCCTCATTTTACAGATAAGGAATAGAAAAGTTAAACGATTTGCTTAGGATCACATAGCTAGGAAGCATTTGAGGTAGAATTTGAATCCAAGTCTTAATCTAAGTCTAGGGCCCTTTACTCTATACCATGCTTGTGATCTGAGCTGACTAACCTACAACTGGAGTTTAGTTCTTGGTGTCACACTTTAAGAGAGATACTGACAAGCTGGAACATTTCAGAGGATGTTCAAGAGGCTAAGAAGACACCTCTTGGCCTTCTTAGACCTGCAGAATCCTCCCCTTCACTGGGGTAAACCAGCTACCATGCTTTTCTTGGTGGGAGGAAGGTTGACTAATGGAGCATAACCAGTTTAGAATCAGGACTATGAATAGGTATCCTTATTCAGTGTTTGACAGCTGTATCCTCACAAGTCATTTTTTATGCCCCTTTCTTGTGTGTTAGTCCAATACTTGGATTTAGGACACTGCCAGCTGTTCCTTCAAGGGGGTGAGTAGTGGGGAACATAGCTCTGTCTTCAAATGTTTATAAGGCTATCATGTGGAAGAAGTAATAGATTTATTTTTTATGGCTCTAGTGGACAGAATTAGGAACAGTAGGTAGAAAATAGAGACAGAGGGGTGGCTAGGTAGCACAGTGAATAGAGCACTGGCCCTGGAGTCAGAAGTACCTGGGTTCAAATCTGGCCTCAGACACTTAACACAAAACTAGCAGTGTGACCTTGGGCAAGTCACTTAACCCCAATTGTCCTACCTTCCCCCTACCAAAAAAAAAAAAAAAGCAAAAAAAAAAAGAAAATAGAGACAGGTTTCAGGGCGAATTTAGTAACAGAGCTTTTGAATGTAGAGTAGATTATCCCATGAAGTCATGAAGGGCTCTGGAGGCATTCATGCTGAAGTCATATGAATATTTGCATGGATATTGTACAGAGGATACAGTTATAAGGGTCTCTTTATTTTTTTCTATCATAGATTCCTTTGGCAGTCTGGTTAAATGCAAGGCCACCTTCTCAGTATAGTGTTGTTCAGTGCATAAAATGAAATACATAAGATTACAAAGGAAATAAATCATATGGAAATAAAGTTATCAAGATATTTTTTAAAAAGTTTATGGACCCTGACCCTAAGTAAAGAGTCCTGGGGCTGAAGATGTCCAAGTTCCTTCCAAACCTGGGATTCTGTTATTCATATTTGTATATGAGAATGCGTATACTGTAAAACTTTGTGCAGATACATAATTATATATTTATATAAGTCTGTATCGTTAGATTGATGGATCAGGCATTTATCAAGTATTTACTAGGTATGTATAGAATTATGTTTGTCTCTGAATATATATTTATCTTACCTATACCACCTGCTGTTCCTGATATACTGGCTGATTCAAAGTGATGAAAATTCTAGGTTTAAGTTTTGGTCCAGAAATCGGTTATATAGGAAGGGAGAGAAATGTGAGTGACAAAGAATGAGACCTAGTGTACTCACCAAATCCCAGCCACCAAATATTAGTGATGTTAATGGGAAAGGGATCATTAATGATGAGTTTTAAATAATGTTGTCATTTAGCCAAGCTGGGATTTAAGAATCACAGGAAGATAGTTGGATGAAGACAAGTGCCATGGAGTGAGCAGCTTTGGAAGCTTGGGGAATACCATTTGTGGTGAATTTTTTCAGCATTCAAAACCTCTCCATTAATGGAGAGTGAATGCTAAGAGAACAATTTATACAGTGACTGCGATAACCACAAGGCAAATCACTTTGAAACACTTAAGAACTCTAATGATGATAACAACAATAATAAAAACTCACATTAAAATAGCTCTTTAAGGTTTACAGAGCTCTTTATGTTATCTTATGTTATTCTCTCAACAACAGGCTCATTTTGAAGTTGAGTAAACTAAGATGTGCAGAGGTGGTCACTTGCCCAAGGTCACATAGTTAGCAATATCTAAGCCAAGATTTGAACTCATGACTTTCTGGTTCCAATCCAGAACATTATTTACCACACCACCTACTCACAATAACCAATCATGACTGAGAAGACCAATGACCACTTGGCAAAGAGATGATGGACTAGACTTGCAGAACAAGACATACATTTTCAGACATAGCCAAAGTGTCAATTTATTTTGCTGAATTATACCTATTTATTCTTGGGAAGAGTTTCTCTTTTAGGAAAGGGAGGCATTGTGAGGTGACAAGGAATTAGTGAGTGGTGACTGTGATTAAAAAAAAGAACATCAATGAAACATTTAAAAAACATAGAAGGGAGCAAAAGGATGTTCAGAAGGGGACAACAACCAGCAGGGCAGTTTAGCGACTCTTATGTAAAATTTAGTATATACCTTAAAAAGCTATAGTAGTTCAGTTTTACAAATGATCTTTTTTGTTCTTTGTATATTGAAATATTTGTGTTTGTTGACATTTATTGAGTTGAAAATGAAAACAGAATTTTAAAAAATCATGGAATTAATTACATGAAAAGAATCAAGTGGATGCCAGTAACTTCCAAACCATATAGCTACTTTCTCCAAGACTGATGAATCAAGAAAATTCCAAAGTACTTAAGATGGAAAAAATGCTATTCACATCCAGAGAAAGAACTGATGAAGTCTGAATGCAGATTGAAGCATGCTATTTTCATTTTCTTCATTTTTTTATGTTTTTTCTTTCTTTTGGTCTATTTTTTCTTTCACAACATGACTAATATGGAAATATGTTTTACATGATTACACACATATAGCCTTTATCAATTTGCTTACCCTCTTTAGGGAGGCAATTTGCTTACCCTCATAAGGGAGGGTGCAAGAAAAGTTGGAGCTCAAAATTAAAAAAAAAATTCATGTTGAAATTTGTCTTTACATGTAACTGGAAAAAAATAGTATTTAAAAAAAAGCCTGATGGATCTGGAACCTCTGGGAACATGGCTATACTGTTCCTTTGACTCAGTTTGTAACTGAACCCATATTTATATTATACTTTAATTCTCGTAAGTACTTTCTTATATATACTTTTAATTCTTGAGAATTATTTTCCATATAAGGAAGGTAGTATAAATATTATTTTATTTTACAAATAGGGAAATTGAAGCTCTGAATGACTTGCCCATGGGCATGTAGCTAGTAAGTGTCAGAAGTAGTATTTATACCAATATAACTTAAGTCCAGTTCTTTATTGACTATGTCATATTACCTCTGAGATCTTCTGAACTTGGAGGAACTTGCCAGAGTTTGTGCCTTCCTGGCATACTCTTTGAGTACTAAGGTTTACCTCCACACTGAAGGGAGGTATGACAGTGTTGTGGACAACATCAGTGTGTTATGGGTAAGCAAAACAGCAACACTGATGTATATCTGCGTTATGTGAAATAAAGGAACAGGTTTTACATTTTAACATCCCAATTTGAACTATGGCTGTTCCCTATTAAAATGAATGTCTTTAAAGGAATTTGTGGGATTGTAAGCTTTAAAAGAACTTTTGGGTTTAATGAAAAGCTACCCAGATGTTGTGATGCTAGTAAAAAGATAGAATTTGTGGTTAACCCATGGCTGTTTATTCAAAACGGACATGGAGAAAACAGGGCTCCCAGAATGTATTCCCCTGAAGACTTGGCCTAATAGAATATTTTATTCTGGAAAAAAAATGCCCATTGTTTTTTTGGGAAAAAAAGTTTCTTTTTCACCACCAGGTGGGAATATTTCTCATTAGTCTCTGAGGTAGACATGACCCTAATGGCTTATAATCATAGGACTGTCAACATTTACTTCTTTCCTAAGAAAATAATAGAAAATGGCCAGAAGTATAGACTGTACAGCACACAAGAGAGTCAGCTTCTGTAGCTCCCTATTCCAGGAGGTTCTGTATAAAATAAATCAAATTTGGAAGGGACAAGATGGGACAAGATGGACTTCACAGAACCAGCACCTAGCACTTTAAGCTCACAGTTTCCAGGTAGTCTAAAATTTAGTGAATAGATAGCTTAAGAAGATGGTGTCTGAGTCTAGGGTATGAATTTCTGAACTATATCATAAATATAGGAATGACAGAAAGGCTCCTGACCAGGAATGGAGTATACTTTAGAACATATTTGCTGATGCCTTGTAAATCAAATCAAAATGACTTTAAACAGCAACAAAAAAGATAGAGTAAGGAAAAAATGTCTAAATATATATTATGTTAGATACTCTAGAGAGCAGCTATAATGTAGGAAGAAGAATTGCACTGAAATCTAAGAAGACAAAATAGATAAAGCATTTATTAAGCACTTACTGTGTTAGTTTGGTTACAAAATACAATAAAGTAGCTAGTAGCAAAATCTCTGGCTTCAAATTTATATATGGAATTGTATGAAGTTTAAGGAAAATAAAATAGAAGTTTTATCACAAGGAGATAAATTTGATCTCAAAATTATCACTGAGACTTGGTGGGATAAGAGCCATAACTGGATCATGGCTCTGGATGGATATTTAATTTTAAAAAGCCCAAAGCAAAACAAAAAACAAAACAGGACAGGTAAATGATGGGGTAGGGTAGCACTGATATTAAGATGTGTTCATATAAGTGTAAATCTTGACCTAAAGGGCTGTTTGCATGGGACTGTCCTTATTGGTGAAGATTGATTACTCAATGCTTGTAGGTAGAATTGGTGAAAACTTGAGAGAAAAGAGATCTTCAGGCTTTCAGCTTTGAGAGAAAAGACGTGGTTCCAGAATCTCCTCAGATCCTTGAAGGGAGAGAAAGAATCTAGGGAGAAGCAGGAATGTAGAGGAGTTGGCAGCTTTGATCATGTGCCTATCCCTGGCTTTCTACACTAGAGACTTTGGAGAATTTCCTCTTGAGATCTGAGATTCTGTGTCTCTTGGTTGAGCTGAGATAATCTCACTCCCAATGGGAGCATTCATTCCCCTTGTCTATTGTCTGGTATGGATTCTCACGCGTATACTTTCTCTGATTCTGTTTTGCTATCAGTTTGTATAAATGAGTTTATTGCTGTTTGCTATATGTGTTCATTGTGGAACTGGCACCTGGTGGGAAGGGGGTCAAGTCTTGAATATATTGCTTAGGGCATGCCTTCCCCATTAAAGGATAATGACTGGGAATGCAGTTTAAATTTAAAATCCATTTCCCCTAGACTAACAATATTTAAAGGATCAGATAGATATAATCCCTACTTTCTATGAAGAGAGCAAAGTGGCCAGCCTCTTGCCCCAATCTCCTGCTTCTCTTCCTGGAAGGAGTCAAGGTCTCCCTTGGAGAAGAGTGGGAGAAGGAAACTCTAGTGATATTTATTCATGTCTCCCTTTGAGCTTCATCTAGATAGACCTATATGGATACATATTACCTATGTGGGTAAATATAGAAGTAGCTCACACTTCACATTTTATATAAGAAAAGTGAGGAACTAGAGGAAGAAAGAATGATGGAGAGTATTTAGATGAAGAATAATGAAAGAAGAAACAGAAGTGCTTCTGTCCCTGGATTATACTATAAGCACTTGAACAGGAAGAGGAAAGAAGAGCTTTTGGGAAATGGATGACAGGCCCGATATACACATATTATATAGTGGTGATAGGAGATTTGCATTGTCTAGACATCTCTTGGAGCTGTCTCTGTGCTGAAAGAAGAACTTCTAGATTGTTTTGATGACAATTTCATCCTTCTAAGCTTACAAAGGGAAATTCTATTCTGCATCTGATTTTCACTAACAAGTTGTTGCTGAAGTAGAAATGATAGGAAACTTGTGGAGATGTTGGCTGCTGCCTCTAAAGAGTTTGTAGTAGAGGAAAACTTCAGACTGGGCAGGAAAGTGGTGAAGTGGACAGAGTGCTAAGCCTAGAGTCAGAGAGACTCATCTTCCTTAGTTCAAATCTGGCTTCAGACACTTAGTAGCTGTATGACCCTGGGCAAGTCACTTAACCCTGTTTACCTCAGTTTTCTCATTTGTAAAATGAGCTGGAGAAGGAAATGGCAAACTATTCCAGCATCTTTACCAAGAAAACCCTACATGGGGCCACGAAGAGTCAGACATGACTGAAAACAACCGAACAACAAAGCGGACATAGTTTCCCATGCGACCTAGATTTTGGGAGAGCAGATTTCAAAAGGTTCAGAGGAAGCAAAGCTAGGATCACATGAGCTAAAATTTTACACAGAAGTCAGTGCAGGAGGAAAAGAAAACTCAAGAACAAAAATCTGAAGCCATGAAGGGAAACAGTTCTAGTGGAGGAAAAACAGAAATTGCCTAGAGACCAATGTGGATGTAGAGAACTAATCACCTCACTTAGATTTTTTTCAAAGAAAGAGATACTTGGAAGATGAAAATAAGGGCAGTTAACAAAGGATGACTACAGAAGCAAGACAGGGTCCTTAAAAATAGCGTCAAGAGTGCTCAAGCTGGGAATGACCTGAGTCTGGCAAAAGAAACTGAAGACAAAAATAAAAGTATATTCTAGTTTTATTTGGGAGAAAAGGGATCAAATAAGAGGCAGGATCCGTGTTTGGGGGGTAAATGGGATGATGACAATAGAGAAGAAGTAAGACTGTTCAATTCTCAATTTGATTTTATTTTCTCTCCCAAGGAAGCTGGCCTTTGGATAGGAAAAGTAAGAACAAAAATGAGTAATAGGGAGCTGATAGCAAATATAAGTAATAAGACAGTGAGAGAGAACCTGGCTGTCTCTGATGAGTTCCGGCCACCGAGCCGAAGGAACTGCAGTAACGGAAAGAACCGTCATGTGATCACTGAGTGACAGTTGAAAGGTCCTGGGGAACTTCTGGAGAGGCAGAGGGGCTGGAGAAAGGCAAATGTTCCAGCTTTCCGAAAGGGAAAATTGAGTGTGTGAACTGTAGTGTGTGGGCCTAGCTTCTGCCCTGCTCCAGGCTCCGTGCTAAGGGTTTTTTAAAAGGCAAATTTCGTCTCATTTGAGGTTCACAGTGTTAGGCAAGTAGGTGCTCATATAGTCCCCATTTTACAAGTGAGGAAACTAAGGCAAATAGGGATTAAGTGACTTGCCCAGGGTCACAAAGCTAGTAATTATCTAAGGTCACATTTGAACTCAAGTCTTCCTGCCTCCAGGCCCCAGCTCTATCTACTGTGACATCTGCTCAGCTTTAGTGAAGGTTTAGAAAATGAAGTAGTAATTAGAGAGAGCCAGCTGAAACAAACATAGATCATGCAAAGTTAACCTTATCTCTTCTCCTTCTTCTTCTTCTCCTCCTCCTCCTCCTCCTCCTCCTCCTCCTCCTCCTCCTCCTCCTCCTCCTCCTCCTCCTCCTCCTCCTCCTCCTCCTTCTCCTCCTCCTCCTCCTTCTCCCTCAGGCCACCCCAGGAGCTGTGCCTGTGCTCATTAGCACTTCTACCAGAGGAGCAGAGGAAGGGAGCTCAGAATAGTCAATTCTGCTCCTTGTTAACAACCCTGGCAAGGGGTTTGAGAGGGG
>JAQQSV010004906.1:0-14700 GCA_028646515.1 Pseudochirops corinnae | reverse complement strand
GTGCTCCGTTCTCCCTGCCCCGACCTGATTAGGCACTTCTCTGGGCTGGGAATCTGTCACTCTCTGTCTCACAATGGGTTCTGTCACTCTTAAATCCACTCAAATTTACTTTTTAGTTCCCAAGGACGAAATTCTTGGGGAGCTTGTTTAAGTCACTGCTTCCTCTCCGCCATCTTAGCTCCGCCCCCCTGCATTCTAATTTTGAAGGAATTATTTTCTTCCATGAGTCTTTGGATTTCCTTTTCTCTTTGTCCAATACTGCTTTTTAAGGCATTCTTCTCCTCATTGGCTTTTTGGCCTCTTTTCCCATTTAGGTTGGTTTATTTTTTTAAGGTATTATTTTCTTGAATAATTTTTGGGTCTCCTTTAGCAAGCTGTTGACTCATTTTTCATGATTTTCTTGCATCACTCTCATTTCTCTTCCCAATTTTTCCCCTTTTTCTCTTACCTGATTTTCAAAATCCTTTTTGAGCTCTTCCCTGGCCTGAGACAAATTCATAATTTTCTTGGAGGCTTTTGATACAGGAGTTTTGACTTTGTTGTCATCATCTGGTTCTATGTTTTGATCCTCTTTGTCACCAAAAAAGATTCTGTAGTCTGAATTCCTTTCCTTTGTTTGCTCATCTTCTCAGCCAGATATTGAACTTTCTAACTCTTTGTCAAGGTAGGACTCTGCTTCTAATGGGGGTGGGTGTACTGTCCCAACATTCAGGGCCTTTGTACACCTGTTTTCAGAGAAACTTCTAAAGACCTGTAAATTTTCAGGTCTTTCACAGTTGAATGATCAAATGAGAGGTGTTTACTCCTTTCCTGGCATGTGCTCTGATGTGTAAGTAACCCCAAGCACTCTTTTCAGTCTTGGAATTGTGAGGAGGATTCCCCCTTCACTGCATCACAAACTCTGCCACACCAGCTCTCCTCCTTACCCCAGGACTGCCACTCAGGACTGCAACCCAGATCCAAGCAGGGCAAAGTGAGAGAATCCTGCCTCAACTCCAGCACATAGATCCCTTAAATACCCCTTTGATCAACTGCTAGATCCCCCATTGTCTGTGGGCCCAGAGCTCTCAAATCAGCCACTGCTGCTTCTGCCCTGGGGCTGGTGTCACACCATGCTTCTCTTTCAACCAGGTCCCACAGAGTTTTCTCCCTGACCTTATATGCTGTCTTTGACATTTGTAGGTTGAGAAATCTGGAAACCACCACAGCTGCTAGTGATTCAGTGGTCTGAGGCCTGATCCAGTCCTGTCTGTGCTGGTGTGACCCATGCTGTACTGTGCTCCACTCCCAGAATGGTTTGAGAGACCCTTCCTGTCAGGCTTCCAGTCCGCATTGGACTAGTGACTTGTTTCACTCCATCATTTTGTGGGTTCTTCAGCTCTAGAATTTGTTTAGTTGTATTTTTTTTTACTGTTATTTGGAAGGGTTTGGAGGAGAGCTCAAGTAAGTCCCTGCTTTTACTCCACTATCTTGGCTCTGCTCCTAACTTAGGGGTTCTTAGCTTTTTTTGCATTGTGGTTCCCTTTGGCAGCTTGTATAGAATTTTTAGAATAAAATATTCTATTTTTAGAATCATTTTCAAAATACATAATATAAAATGTACAAATTACAAAGGAAGCCAATTATGTTGAAATAAAATGCTATTTTTTGTTCTCATACAAGTTCATGGATACCTTGGAGGAGGTGGTTGAAAACAGGAACCCCTGCACTAACCTGATGGTTTAGTTTCCCTTCTTTGCCTAAATGATTCAAGTGGAGAGGATATGCTGTAAGACTTTGGGTGGAAACAGACCATTCTTCCCACCCAGGGTCAACATATGGTTGGTGAATAGAGGATTCTGTACTTTGCTTCTTTACATTTGACCTTGTCAGGTTAGGAAAATAACCTGCTAAAGGTCTGGGACTTTGGAGTTCATGTTAGATTGTTACAGACAGACAAGCTAGATGAAAAAGAAGTCTTGAGAAATCTGCTTGACCTAGCATAGGAGAATATCAAAGGCAGCCAACAGAGAGGATCAACTGTGACTCTTCATCCATCAACTATGATGTATTAAGAAGTGAACTTGCAGGATGTAAATTCTTTGTAGTAACTACTTTAAGGTTGAGTCCCCTTTCCCAGTGGACTAAGATTGTAGGGCAAAGAATGTGTCCTGGTTTGGGAGATGGTTTTTATGTTTGGTCTTGTTATCTTCTCAGTGATATTTACTGATATTTATAAATTTTATTTAATGTTAATTGGATGAATGATACCAGGGAACTAGTCACTAGCAGCTAACATTTGAAAAGAAATATTCCAGAATGAGAGCGTTAGCTGGTGGCATTAGAGAAAGACATTCCCAAACACTTAAGCATACCCCTAAAACCCTGAGGGGAGGGTGAAGCTTTCCTTGTTCTGAGGAACTTGACTCATCAACAAGAATCATGTTTGGAATAATAAACCCTACTTTATAAAGGCAGCCTAAGGAAAAGAGGCACAAAGTTTGATCTACCCTGGCCTGGCATCCTCTTAATGATGGCCTTGCTCGATTGAGACATGAGACATCATAGAATCTTACATTTAGGGTTGGAAGAGAACTCAAAGGGTATACAGTTCAAATCCCTCATTTTATAGATAAGGAAAACAAGATGCAGAGGAGTGAAGTGACCTAACCAATGTCACTCAAGTTTAAGTGGCAAAACTGGGATTTGAACCTAGTCCTCTGACTCTAATTCTGGAGTTCTTATCTAGTATACTACTGGTGTGCTAAATTAGAAATACATAAACACACCTGTAAGTATCTTTTTCTATGTACATATGTATAGAAATAGATTGCATATATGTCTCTCACATATCACTGTATCTGAGCAAGCAAAATAGTGACTGATCAACTGACCAGTCCATTGATTCACTTGTTTATAGTAAATTTGATTAAAGCTATTGAACTATTGAAATTTGCTAGTCTCTAAAGAGTTAATGAGAGACACAGAGAGAGAGAGAAAGAGAGAGAATGAGGGAGGGAGGGAGGGAGAGAAATCAAAGCAAATGCTTATCCCTGCTTTGCCTACTGATGGGATATGTGCACTGTTAAGATTCTGTATACTCAGCAAGATCTTGAATATGCACTGAGTGTGGAAGGAAATAAACAGCGAGTTATAAATACAAAGAAAATCTGCACACTGCATTAGCTTTCTCAGGTTTAACAACATGGCATCTATATTCTATACTCGTTCTGTCCTTGACCAAGATTTAAAATTTACTTCCTTTTCTCTTGATAAGGAATGAGGTGCTTCTAAAATCCTATAGCTTTAGCATGCTCAAAGATCATGGATTCCTTTGTACGTAGATAATTAAGAAACAGTACTGGAAGAGAGCAGAGAACCAGAGATTCAAGGTCTAAGCCCAGTTCTGTTATCTATACTAACTGGGGTAAACACTTATGGGAGCATAACATTTAGAGCTAGAAAGAGCATTACTGATCACCCATCTCAAAGGTTTTTAAGGTTGGTCCATGGCCTCAGGGGAGACCTCAAGAGCCTTTGGAGGGGGGGTTAGGAGGTCAAAACTAGTTTCATAATGATATAGGGTGTCCTAAAAGTCTCAGTGTAGTTAAACTTCACTAATTGTTTTGGGTAACCTTGTACTAAGAAATTATTTGCTTGTGAAATAGCAAATTTGTGGAGCCAGCTAAAACCTGCTCAAGAGAGTTGATTATAAAATTTTCGGTGTGAACATTTACACCTTAGAAATGAACAGAATCCATATTAGGGCCTAATTTATTATTTTGTTGATCTCCTCCTCAGTCCCCACCCCAATTTGTTTACAATTCTAAGAATTATTTTTACATTTTGAAATAAAGTTTTATTGTATTTGACAGTTTAAAAAACATTCTTATCTACCAGCCATGCAAAAATAGGTGGGGCCAGATTTGACCTTCCTCTATAGTTTGCCCAACCCTGGGTTAGTTTTGGTAAAGTGATAGAGAAAATGGTAATAATGCAGATTAAACTTAAAAGTGTGTCATGCTGGGGCAGCTAGGTGGTGTAGTGAATAGCACACCAGCCCTGGAGTCAGGAGGACCTGAGTTCAAATCCAGCCTCAAACACTTAACACTTACTAGCTGTGACCCTGGGTAAGTCACTTAACCCCAATTGCCCTGCCTTTCCCCCTCCAAAGAAAAGTGTGTCATGCTTACCCTTCTCCTTCAGAGAGCCAACTGTTAAACATTTATCACACGCTGCTGATTAAACTATCTTTTCCAGCTACATATCTGTGTTTTGCTGGGTTTTCTTCATATACTTCAACAGAACAGCGTATCATAACAGATGAATGCAGAAACACATAGGAAAATTCAACTGTCTTGTTAAGACATTAAAAAGAAATGCAAGACCATGTAAAACAATGCTATTTTTCTCACTTTTTTTGTTTTAGAAAAATAATTATTGTTCCTAAAATGTTATTTTTGTAAATATGTAATGGATTGATTATTGTTATTTTTAATGAATTAATAATATTTTTAAAAGATTGTCAGTTTTAATTGAAAATAGTGATAGATATAACCCACATAAATAAGCATTCTGTAGGGTCCTGAAAAATATTTAAGACTGTAAAGGGATAATCAATAAATGGCCAAAGGATATGAACAGGCAGTTTTCAGATGAAGAAATTAGTTATCTGTAGTCACATAAAAATACTCTAAATCACTATGGATTAGAGAAATGTAAATTTAAACAACTCTGAGGTACCACATCACACCTATCATATTGGCTAATATGACAAAACAGGAAAATTATAAATGTTAGAGAAGATGTGGGAAATTTGGAACACTAATGCATTGTTGGTAGTGTTAATTGATCCAACCATTCTGGAGAGCAACATGGAACTATGCCCAAACGGCTATCTGTGTGTCCCCTTTGACCCAGCAATACCACTTCTAAGTCTGTATCCCAAAGAGATCATATAAAAGGGAAAAGGACCCACATGTACAAAAATATTTATAGCAGCTCTTTTGGTGGTGGCCAAGAATTGGAAATTGAGGGGATGCCTATCAGTTGGGGAATAGGTGAACAACAAACTGTGGTTATGAATGTAATGGAACAGTATTGTTCCCCAAGAAATGATGAGCAAGCCGACTTCAGAAAAACCTGGAAAGACTTATATGAATTGATACTGATGGAAGTGAGCAGAATCAGGAGAACATTGTACACAGTAACAGCAACACTGTGCTATGACAAATTAGACAACTCTTCTCAGTAGTGCAATGATCTAAGACAATTCCAAAAGACTTGTGATGGAAATGCTATCCACATCCAGAGAAAGAACTATGTAGTTTGAATGCAGATCAAAACATATTATTTTTCCTCTTTTTAAAGTGTTTCTTTCTTTCTTGTGTTTTTTTTTTCCTTTGGTTCTAATTCTTCTTTAAAACATGACTAATGTGAAAATATGTTTCATATGATTGTACACGAATGGCCTATATTAGATTGCATGCCACCTTGGGGAGAAGGGGAAGAAAATTAAAAATTCAAAATCTTGTAAATGTGAATGTTGAAAATTAAAAATAAATAAATATATTTTAAACAGAGTGTAAAGGCTTCCCGACACCAAAAAGTTTGAGATCTGCTGATCTAGCCCATCATATTCATCTATCTATAAAGATATAGAAATTGAAACTTATAGAGGCAAAATGACTTGCCTAGAACACATAGATAACAAATGGCAGAGCCACAATTCAAACCAAGATCTTCTGATTGCAAATCAAGTTCCCTTTCATTATATTCTGCTGCTTCCTGTACTTCCTACTCCACTTTGCTACTCTTAATATTTTACTCTACTACAATAACTTTTCTTGAGTAAATAGAATATGTCCCTTGTTCAGCATGGAGTTCTTTATCTTTCCAAGCGTCCATTCATCTATCAGATGAAAGCTGTAGTAAATGATCTCTAAGTTCCTTTTAAATCTAAATTCTACAATCCTATTCTTCATCTTAGGAAAACCCACTCGGAGCAGGTAGACACTGTGCAATGATGGTTGGAGAGGTGAGTTGAAGTTAATTTGGAAAGTTTCTAAAGGAGTAACCGAGGATAGTCACAATTGCTTTAGTCAAATCTACATGCCAAGACTGGCATGTTTCTGTTATAGTGGTTCTGATGCAGTGATGTGTGATAGGTACTCTGTTGTTTAATATTTATTTTATCAATGGTTTAGATAACATGCTCATCAAATTTATAGATGACTCTAAGGTAGGAGAGAGTTAAAATGGTTGACAAAATCAGGATCTGAAAAGATCTTAAATGGCTAGTACATTAGACCAAATCTGATTTGATGAAATTTAATTAGACAACTTTAGATTTTTACCTTTAGTTTTTTTTTTTTCAAATCAACTTCATACATATGAGACAGGGGAAATATGAATGGCCAGTAGTTTTTCTTAAAAAGATGTGGTGTGGGGGCAGAGCCAATATGGCAAAGTAGAGGCAGGAACTTGCCAGAGCTCTCCCAAATTTCCCTTCAAACAACTTTAAAATAACACCTCAAATTGAATTGTGGAATGGCAAATCCACCAAAAGGTCAGTGTGAAACAATTTCATAGCACAAGACAACTCAGGAAGTTGACAGAAAAGGTTTGTCACATCAGGGTGGTGGTTGGGCCCAGAGTACAGGCCAGGCCTGCAGCAAGCCTTGGAGGTGGCTGCAACAGCAGCAGCAGCAGCTTTGGGATTTCTCAGCCTACAGAGAGTAACAGGGTCAGATAACTGGTCAGAAACATATTACAGGGTATCCTTTGTTAGGTTTTAGGACCCTGTTACATTGCCTGTACACAATTCCTGTGCTAAAAGGAGCAATAGTACTTGTGGTTGCTAGGGAGCAGAGGCCTGGTCACAGTTCCAAGGTAGAAAAGATCACTCGCACTTGTGGTTGAAGGGAACAAGGTTCCTTTCTGGCTAAAGATCAGAGCATAGGCCAGGAGAACAGAACTCTCCTTAGATCATATCACTTTGGAAGCACCAAAAACTTATAGACTCCCAAAGCTAGTTCTGAAAACAGTGGTAGGAAAAATCTGAAACTTGGATCGCCATGCTAGGAGCAGAACCCTACTTTAACATAAAGTTAAAAGGCAAGAAATAGACTGGAAAAATGAGCAAGCAAGAAAAAAAAATTAATTTAACCATAAAAAAGCTACTATGGTGGTAGGGGAAAACCAAGACACAATCTCAGAAGGCAACACTGTCAGGTTAAAAGTGGATGGTGGCATGGTAGTTAGTGAGACTTGGGGCTATAGGGCTGGAGGCAGCACTGCCATGCCTCTCATCTCCCCCAGGCTCTGAAGCACCTCTATGGGAGGAGATGGGGCCTGTGGATAGTGGAGGTTGAGGCTTTCTGGGTGCATGGGTATGGGGATGTGGTTCCAGCTGTTCCTGCTGCTGCAGTGGGGCTGTGGCTCCTGAGCTTCCTGGGGGCCCCAGGGCTTGGCTTCAGTCACCTGGTCATGTTGTTTCCACCACTACTCTGGCTACTGAGCTGTGGCCTTCTGGCCTCTGTGGCCCTGGCCAGCTACTCAGAGGATCAGTGCAGGTAGAGATGGAGGGACCTGTCACTCATGCAGTGATGCTGAGGTTCTCATGGCTGTGTGTGCCAGCGATTTTGTGGTTCAAGGGATGATCTATTCAGTTATTCATGACCAGGAGCTGCAGAAGTAAGTAATGAGCATCAGCACCTCTCAAATCCATTGTCAGAGGTTCCCATTATTAAAAAAAATATTATTCCAGCCAACTGAGTCCTCTAACCAAGTGTCTGGTACCATCTGCACCCCTTTCTTGCTGTGGTGTCAGGCCTGGCCCTGGCATCTTCCTCTTTACTGGTTGGAGCCAGTTTGGGGAGGCCTCATTGGGCTGTTTTCCCTGATACTAAGATTTCTGATGCATGTATGAGGCAGTCCAGGTTGCTCACCATAACTGTTGTGAGATGGCCCTGGATTAAGGCTCTCTGAGGTTGGGAAAAGCCAAAAAAGAACCCCATTTATCCTCTGATTAGCTAAGACGCTAACCAGTACCTAAGACTGGTGCTACCTTGAGTCATCTGTCCAAAGGTGCTGTCAGAAAAGGAATTGCTTTGATCCTAGCTTTTGTTTTAGGATTCAGCAAGTCTAACAACCCTCATATTCCAATGAATCCTGGTGTTTCAAGCACAGAGTGAATTATGCCAGATGTGGGATATGGCAAATGGGCACATTCTGGACAATTAATTTGGGTTAGTTTTAGGTAGGAAAAATAAATCCTTTTTTGAGAGAGATAAAGGATAACACCTTGTGTAGATTTCCTCTACCATTACCACCACCACCAAGGGGACTGCCCCAAAGGGTAGGCACCACATATCCTGCAGATCTTGCAGATCAGAGAGTTCTTAGAGAGAAAGCTGAACTGGCCCATTACCCTACCTTACCCTTTCCAGGTAGACACTGCTGGTAGAGTCCAGGCTATCCCATCTTGGTGGGTATCTCACCTCGGAAATAAATGACTTAATGAATTGCCTTAGGAAGGGCAGGGATGGGAGGCAGAAAGGTGGAGAAGAGGCCTTGGGTATATTAGAGTTATCCTGATACCAAATGTACATGTTGACAGTGCTATTTTGGGGGAACTAAACTCTGCCAAGTGAGAAAAAAAAGAAGACAACATTGTCAAAACAGCCACAAGCAAAGTCTCAAATGAAAAAATGTGATTTGGACAAAAGCCTAACAAGAATTCCTGGAAGAGCTCAAAAAATATTTTATAAATTAAATGTGAGGAAGAAGAAAAACTGGGAAATGAGAGTATTGCAAGAAAATTATGAAAAGAGAGTCATTAGTTTGGCAAAAGAGGCACAAAAATACTAAAGAAAATAATATCTTAAAAACAAAAAATTGTCCAAATAAATACAATGAAGATAGAACTGCCTTGCAAAGCAGAAGTGGCCAAATGGAAAAAGAAGTACAAAAATTCACTGAAGAAAAGAACTCTTTGGCTAATTGGAAAAAACAGGTGCAAAACCTTGCTGAAGAAAATAATTATTCAAAAATTAGAATTGGGAAACTAGAAGCAAAAACAAAGTCAAAAAATGAAAAAAAAAATAGAATAAAATGTGAAGTGTCTCACTGAAAAAAAAAACTGACTAAGGAAACAGGTTAAGGAGAGAAAATTTAAAAATGATTGGACAACCTGAAAGCTGTGATAAAAAAAAAAAAGCCTAGACATTATCTTTCAAGAAATTGTAAAGGAAAACTGCCCTGATAGCTTAGATCTAGAGGGTAATATAAAAATTGAAAGAATCCACTAATTATCTCCTAAAAGCGATCTCAAAATGCAAATTCTCAGGAATATTAAAGCCAAATTTCAGAGTTTCCAGGTCAAGGAGAAAATATTACAAGCAGTCAGAAAAAAACAATTGAAATATCATGGAACCACAGTCAGGCTAGCATAAGATTTAGCAATTTCTATATTACAGGTTTAGAGGACTTGGAATATGATATTCCAGAAGACAAAGGAGCTAGGATTACAACCAAGAATACCTTGCCCAGCAAAACTGAGTATAATCCTTCAGGGAAAAGCTGGCTATTTACTGAAATAGAGGACTTTCATGCATTCATGATAAAAAAGATGAGAACTGAATAAAAATTTGGCTTTCAAATACAGGATTCAAGGGATAAAAGATAAACAGAAAGAGAAATCATTTGGGATTGAATAAAATTAAACTGTTTATATTCCTTTGTGGGAAGATGATACTTGTAACTCTGAAGAATTTTCTCATTAACAGGGCAGTTTGATAGAATATACAAATATACATAAACAAAGAGTAAGGATGTGATTTGACAATGATATGATAATTTCCAAAAAAATAAAGTGAAGGGATGAGCAAGTGAGATGCACTAAAAGAAGAGGCAAGGGGGATATAAAATGGGGAAAATTATCTCACATAATGTATCAGCAATGCAGTATTCACAATGCCTATGGTAACTATAAATATGCTGATATGATTATTAATCACAAAATATAACAGGCACTCTACATGGAGGACAAAGCTAGAACATTTATTCAAACACCAGAAAACTTGAGTCCCCAAACCAGAAAGTCAAAGCCATCCCAGTGGCTATAGAGATGGCTCTTGTAGTTAATGCAGTAAACACCCACATTCTCAAGCCTTCAAAACAGAACAGTCTACCTCAGGCAAAGGTCCTCCTCTCCTCACTCATGGCAACTGCTCAGCATCCACATAGCTTGCTCCCAGCAGCTCTAGCTCCCCGCAGTTCCCATCCTAGCAGTCCTCAGCAGGAGTCCTTAGCAGAAATTCTGGCTGGCTCAAAAAAAAAAGGAGTTCACACAGCAGCCACTGCTGCTGCTGCTATGCTTCTAGTCACCATGTTGACTTCAGCTCAGCTATGGCTTCCTCCTATCCCACCCCTTCCTGCTATGTCAGCAAGTTTAAGGGACATGGAAGATCTTCAAATCCCATAACCATTACATTCGGCCCACGATCTTTTGTGTCCCTTACTTGGCAAAAATACATTAATAATACATTTCATTACATAGGTTAATAGGAGTTTTAGGAGTAACTGGTGTCAAAAGAATTTTATGACAATGTAACAAGAATAGCACACAAGAAACATAGAAAACAATATTTTAGGGTGGGGCTTCAGCACAAGCTCCCCATCATATACCCCCAAACAAATGGGGTCCCAAAATCTTGGGGTAAGGGACAAAGGTCTCTTGTTCCATGTCTACTTGCTGCTGAAATTGGACTTAGAGCTGTCCCCATCCCAAGGGATCCCATTTGAGACATCAGTTCTTTAGTCAGACAGGTGGAGGGTACCAAGCCTGCAGAAACAAATCTAGCAAACAAAGTGAACAGACAAAAAGCCAAGAAGAAGCAAGGAGACAATAACCAGAAACAAGGTAGGTATAGAATCAGCCATGCCACTGGAGTCCATGAGCCCACTATTGTAGCCTCACTCACAGTAGAATATATGAGTTAAGGGTAGAATTTTGTAATCATCTCCTGAATAAACAATAGTTACAGTGTTATCCTTCCCATGTGCTTTAATCTCTGCAGCCTTTGGAACGTCATCTGGCTTCCATTTTACCCATACTTTAGCTCCAAATTTTATTTTATCAGTAGAATCAAATCCTTCAGTTCCTCTGATAGTTATTTTGGAAGAAGGGTCAGTTTTGACAAGTGGTATTGTTTTACAAGGAGTGATAATCACTTGAATTATCCTATCATTTTTACAAATCTGTTTGGGCCCTTCACCTAAATTATGGAATGTCACAACAATTTCACCTTGGTAATTAGAATGTATTACTCCAGCCAATACATGTATTCCTTGAGCTGCTAGTCCTGATTTGGGTAAAATCTGTACAAAGTGATTTTTAGAGATTCTTGTGCATATTCCAGTGGAGATTTTTCTTATTTCTTTTCTGTCCAACCAAAAGTCCTCTAAACAATGTAAATCATACCCCTGAAACAGGTGTTCCTGGATACAGTGCTGGGACATCTGGCCTCAAAGTCGAATACTCAATATTTGGTATCTAATGTGTTTGTTATTTTCTGATTTGCAGATTTGGGGTCATTATTCTGGCTAGAGGTGTACTTCCTCCCAATGGTCTATTATTCAAATAACATAAAGCCATGCACAAATTATCCTTTCAATGTTGATATGAATTATTGGAACTTAATTTCCTTAACTATTCTTTCAATAATCCATTCATTCTTTCAATTAACCCAGATGCTTGTTGATAATGTGGAATATGATGTATTCATTCTGTATTATTTAGTGTACAATATCTCTTCATTTCATTATCTTTGAAGTGTGACCCATTGTCACTTTGAATCTGCATTGGGGTTCCATAATACAGACTTATGAGATCTAGAGTTTTACAGGTGTTTTTCTGGGTTGCATTTTTATAAGGACAAGACACTAGTACACCTGAATAGGTGTCTACACAAGTACATATAAATTTGCGTCCTTTATCTTGTGGTAGTGGACCAATATATTGTATTTGTCAGATTCGAGCTGGGACCTTTCCTCTTGCTATTTCTCCAGTCACTATCCAAGGAACAGTTTGCTCCTTTTCCAACTGACATATATGACGTTCTTCTGCTATCTGTTTTAACAGTGAATGAGAGATACTAATGCCTTGATCTTGTGCCCACTGGTGTGTGGCCTGGACCCCTGAATGGCTGGCTGTTTGGATGATATTGGATCATCATTTGTAGTCAAACTAGGGACAATATGTTCAGTAGCATTCTTTGCCAGTCAATCAGCATGAGCATTGTACTCACGTTCTGGCATGGTGAGGGCCACATGAGCATCTACATGAAAAACTGACAAATCAGTCAACAAAGACATGCTCCAGATAGCTTCCTATAATTCTTTGCCCCAGACTTGTTTGCCATGAATTTCCCAATTTTGATTTTTCCACATGGGCATTCATGTAGCTAAGCCATTAGGCACCTCCCATGAATCAGTGAATATATGACACTGTCCTCCTTGTTCTATTTTGATGGCTTGATGTACTGCCCTAAGTTCAGCATAATGACTACTTCCACCTATCCCAGTATTTCCAAAGTCCTTCTAGTTCATGGATCATAGGCTACTGCTTTCCAATGTCTTTTTTGGTCCAAATATTTCTCTGTCCCATCAGTAGTAAACCATGCATGTCTCTTGTTCTTCAGTTAATCCATCATATCCCTCATTCCATTTTATAGAAGACTGTACCAACTGTTGCTTTGGCTCAGAGGGTGTGTCATTCCCCTCGGTTTCTATGTTTGCTATAGATTCATGTAGAGCAAAGACTCCACTTTTTGCCTGTTTTCACTCTATTTTGAATATACCACTTTCATTTGATTAGCCTCTTGGGCATGTCCAATTCTGTGACAAGTTGGAGTACTCATTACCCAGGTCATAATTGGGATTCCAGGTCTTAATATCACTTCATGGCCCAGAATCAGTTGTTCAGTCTCCACCAAAGCCCAACATGCAGCTAACAGCTGCTTTTCAAAAGGTGTATACTGGACTCCAGATGAAGGGTGTTTCCTACACCAAAATCCCAAGGGTACATTTAGGTTCTGTTGTTTTTTCCATAAACTCCAGTTTGTGTAATCATCCTATACAATCACTTGTAATTCCACTGGACCATTTTGCATTGGCCATAAATCCAGGGCCAATTGTATGGCAGCCTTGGCTTCTTCAAAAGTTTTACCCTGCTCAAGCCCCCAATCAAATTCATATTTCTTCCAAGTGACTTTATATAAAGGTTTCAAAATCTGTCCCAAATGTGGAATGTGGTACCTTCAGTATCCAAACAATCCTATGAACTTTTGGGCCTCCTTCTTATTAGAATGGGTGGGAAAATCCTGCATCTCTTGTCAAGCTTGCGGAAGAATCTCTTGTAGTCCCTTGTTCCATTGTATACCCCAAAATTTTACATTTTGAGCTGGTCCTTGAACTTTTGCAGGGTTAATTTCCCACTCTTTACTTTTCATATGCTCAATTAGAAGGGTCAAACTCCTCTCCACTTCTTTTGCATCTTTTCCTTGTATTATGATATCATCAATATAGATGGTCAGTTGTATACCAGGTAGCTTCAATTCATCCAACTGTTCAGCCACAATCCTATGACAAATAGTGGGGCTATGCAGGTATCCTTGTGGCAAGCAGGTAAAAGTATATTGTCTACCCTGCCAAGTGAAAGTGAACTGGTCCCATTGTTTAGGGTCTATTGGGATGGTGAAAAAGGCATTTGCCAAGTCAATAACTGCATACCAAGTTCCATCATATTTCTGGATTCTTTCTACTAAAGTGACATTATCTGGAACAGTGGCATACAAAGGAGGAGTCACCTTATTCAGTTGTCTATAATCCACTGTCATTCTCCATGTCCCATCTGATTTTCTTACTGGACAGGCAGGATTATTCCATCATGTGGTTGTAGGGACTAACACTCCTGCTTCAACATATTCTTTTATAGTAGTGGTAATTTCATCTTGCCCACCTGGCACACATTACTGCATTAAAGTAATTACTTCAGAAAGTTCAGGTAAAGTGAGTGGGTCTATTTTTATATTTCCCACTAAATCTGTATTAATTCCTATCTTCCTTAAAGCAAATTGATATCTTCCTTCAGGTAAATTCAGAGTCATGCCTCTCAATATATCTGTTCCAATGATGTATTCAGGAATGGGTACAACAACCACTGTATATTCTTTCTTAGGTAATTGCTCAATTTTCATTGTTAGTTTAACTTGTCTGGCTGATATTTCAGCCCCTCCAAGTCCTGTGATGGTAATAGGAGTTCCATGTTTAAACTTATCAGGGTTTCCATAGATAAGTGTAGCCTCAGCCCCTGTATTGAGCAATGCCCTAGTTGTTGTAGTTCAGTGGTTCTCAACCTTCCTAATGCCGTGACCCTTTAATACTCGTATGTGGGAATATCTGCATGTGGGTGGACCTGCCTGGAGATGGATAGATGGAGATGGATAGCGGTGTCTCGGTTCCTAAGACTATCAGAAATATGTATTTTCTGATGGTCTTAGGTGACCCCTGTGACCCCTGTGAAAGGGTCATTCGACCTCCAAAGGGGTCACAACCCACAGGTTGAGAACCGCTGCTGTAGTTCATCCATTCTTTCAATATATTGTTAAACCAATATGGGGTCTGCATTCTCCTCTGTGTATTTCTTTTTTTTTTTTT
>JAQQSV010004905.1:0-14700 GCA_028646515.1 Pseudochirops corinnae | reverse complement strand
TAAATGAGTCTAATTTTTTTAAAAAGAAATTTAACAAGTCATAAATGAGCTCCCTAAGAAAACTCTCCAGAGCTAGATGTATTTGCAAGTAAATATTATCAGATTTTTAAAGAAAAATTCATTCTAATACTATATAAGCTATTTGGAAAAATAGACAAATTCATTTTATGATATAAATATGGTGCTGATACCTAACCAGGAAGAGGTAAAACAGAGAATGAAAATTATGGAGTATTTCCTTAATGAGTATTGATGCAAACTTTTTTTGGAGAGGAGAAAGAAAGGCAATTGGGGTTAAGTGACTTGCCCAAAGTCACACAGCTAGTTAAGTGTCAAGTGTCTGAGGTAAGATTTGAACTCAAGTCCTCCTGACTCTGGGGCCAGTGCTGTATTCACTGTGCCACCTAGCTTCCCCTGATGCAAAAATTTTAAATAAGATATTAGCAAAATGCTGTTTTAATGTATTTTGCTGCCATTTACACTAGGTCAATAAACTGTAATTACTGCTTACTCAACAATGGTCTGTTGCATCCAGAGTTTAAATCTTGTTGTGATGTGTTTTTTATGGCTTTTTTTTTTAATTAAGCAAAGGTGACATGCCAAATAGCCATATGATAATACAAAAACAAAAATCATACCGCAATTACTCTGAGATTTTCAACTCACTGACAGATTGAGGCTATCAGAATAGAAAACTGTGATGGTACATACAGACTTTTACAATGGGACATGTAGCTAATAACTGGTTTTCATAAATTTATTTTTAAACCCTCCTAGCAAGCAGAACCTCTAGAATCAGGAGTACAGCAATTAAAATCAGAAATTTTACCTTGTGAAATTGTGTGATAATATTTTTCAGAAATAAAAAAATAGTACAGAATCTGGTCCAGTTTTCCCATAAATTAATTTATAGTGGTATAGTTGTTTTTAAAGTTAGTTTCATGATACTTTAGATGAGCCCCTTTACCTCCATGATTTCATTACTGCTGTCAATAGACACAGTGCCACAAATTTATTTTGTTGTCTTATCTTTTTTGTAAGTAATGTTTATTTATTTATTTAGTTGGTTTTTTAAAATTTATTTTGTTTTTTTAAATTAACTTTTGTTCATTTTTAGTTTACATCATTCATTTCCACAAGATTTTGAGTTACAAATTTTCTCCCTGTCTTTCCCTCACCCACCACCCCAAAACAGTGATCCCACTCTATACCCCCTCCCTCAATCTACTTTCTCCTATATCCTTCCCCATGCCCCCTCTGACTTTCCAGTAGGGCAAGATAGATCTCCCTATCCCAGTGCCTGTATATCTTATTTCTCAGTTGCATGTAAATAATAATAATAATAATAATAATAATAATAATAATATACATTTTTAAAACATTTGATGAAAAAGTTATTGTTTGAATGTGGTTGATTGTTTCTCTAAAGAACCAACTGATTAATGGTGCATACTGCTTTGTATCTCCTTCAGTATGCTTTGGTTATGGGTTTTATGTGCTTTGTGACACATTACACAAATGGCAGCAGACAATCAAAAATTTAAGGACAGAGTTAACAGCTGCCAATCTGGGAACTAGAAGTCTAATATGGAAGCTTCATTGAGGGTTTTTGCTTTTTTTTTTACTTTTCCTGTTAAAACTAGAAACAAGCTTACATGTAAACTATTGATAATTTAAATTTCTCTTTGTGTCAACAATGTAAAACTTTCTATTTTGAAAAATACAGATTATGAAAATATTTAGGCACTATTCAATTTCTTTGATTTTTTAAATTAAAAATTTCTTCAACAATATTTACTTTTTAACCTTTTTTGTCTATTCACATTGATATCTACATTAATGAAAAATAAATTGCCTCCAAATTGTTTGATTTATGGAAGTTTATCTGACTTGTACATAATTTTAATTATTTAATGAACTGTGACATGATTTTTTTTTCAGTTCTGCCTGACGTTGTTTAAGGCTATTTGATGAAAAATAAAATTGAGCACTAAAATCAGAAATATTAATTATGAAGTAGTGAATTAAATCCAAGTCGAAAGTAAATGAAGAAATATCTCAGTACTGGTTATTTTTGAGAAATAATATGCATTCTCTTCCAGATCATTATAATATTAGCCAGTTTAGATTGCTCTTGAGTGTACACATTGGTTTTCAGCTCCACAAAAGGCATTGTATAAAAATAAAATCAGAAAACAAACTTACTCATCAGTTCCATAAAAAGGTGACAAAAATGATTTTACTTTTTTATTTCCTCTCATTTGTGAAAGAAGAATGAAAGATTTTTTTGAAGCTCAGCAGATGAATGAGTAGAGTTGATACTTGGCAATTTGAAATAAATACTAAGAAAAATAAAATAAAATAAAATATTAGTAAAGAGATTACAACAATTTATCATGGGCATAATATACTCTGACCAGGTAGGATTTATACTGGGAATGTAGGACTGGTTTAATATTAGAAAAACCAAAAGTGTGATTGACCATATAAAAAATTAAACCAATAGAAATCATATGATTATCTCAATATACACAGAAAAATCTTTTGACAAGACATAGCACTCATTCCTATTAAAAAACTAACAAATAGAGGAATAAATGAAACTTTCCTTAAAATGATAAGTAGTATCTATCTAAAACCATCATGAAACATTATTGGTAATGTGGATAAGCTAGAGGCCTTCCCAATAAGATCAGAAGTGAAACAAGGATGTCCATCAATATTGTACTAGAAATTTTAACTTTAGTAATAAAAGAAAAAAAAAGAAATTGAAGTATTGGAATAGGCAATGAGAAAACAAAACTGTGACTCTTTGCAGATGATATGATGGTATACTTAGAAAATCCAGGAGAATTAACTTAAAAACTGAAATAATTAACAACTTTAGCAAAGTTGAACAATATAAAATAAACCCACATAAATCATCAGTATTTCTTTACACTACTAACAAAACCCAGCAGTAAGAGATAGAAAAAGAAATTCCATTTAAAGTAACTATAAACAATATGACCTGGGAGTCTAGTCTACCTGCCAACACAAATTCAGGAAGTATATGAACACAATTATGAAACACTTTTCACACAAATAAAGTCAGATCTAAATAATTTTAAAAAATCAACTGCTCGTGGGTAGGCTGAGGTAAAAAAAATTAAAATGACAATTCTACCTAAATTTAATCACTTATTCAGTGCCATACCAATTAAACTACCAAAATATTTTAATAGAGCTAGAAAAAATAATTTAAACATTCATTTGGAAGAACAAAAAGTCAAAAATAACAGGGGAATTAGTGAAAAAAAAATGCAAAGGAAGGTGACTTAGTTGTACCAGATCTAAAATTATATCATAAAGCAGAAATCATCAAAACTATTTGGTACTGGCTAAGAAATATAGTGCTGGATGAGTGGAATAGATCAGGTATGCAAAACACAGTAAAGTACACTAGACAGTAACAAATGCTTATAGTAATCTACTGTTTGATAAACCCCAACATTCTAGCTTCTGGGATAAGAACACATGGTTTAACAAAAACTACTGGAAAAACTGGAAAATAGTATGGCAGAAACTAGACATAAACCAACATCTCACACCCTATATTAAGAAAAGGTCAAAATGGGTACATGATTTGTACATAAAGGGTAATACCATAAACAAATTAAGAGAGAAAGGAACAATTTACCTGTCAGATCTATGGAGAAAGGAAGAATTTATAACCAAACAAGAGATAGAGAACTTTACAAAATAAAAAAATGGATAATTTTTATGATATTAAATATAAAAAAGTTTTGCACAAACTAAACCAATGCAACCAAGATTAGAAGGAAAGCAGAAAGATGGAAAACAATTTTTATACCAAGGGTTTCTGATTACAGACTTCATTTCTCAGTTTTATAGAGCACTGAGTCAAATTAATAAGAATACAAGTCATTCCCCAGTTGATAAATGGTCAAAGGAAATGAACAGGTAATTTTCAGATGTAGAAATTAAAGCTATTTATAGTCATATGAAAAAATGCTCTAAATCACTATTGATTGGAGAAAATGCAAATTAAAGCAACTCTAAGGTGGTACTATCTCACATCTATCAGATTGGCTAATATGACAGAAAAGGAAAATTATAAATCTTGGAGAAGATGTGGGAAAATTAGGACACTGATATTTTGTTGGTGGAGTTGTAAACTGATTCAACCATTCTGGAGAGCTATTTGGAACTATGCCAAAAGGGTAATAAAACTTTGAGCCAGAAAACTACTAGGCCTGTATCCCAAAGAGATCATAAAACAGAGAATAGGACCTACATGTACAAAAATGTTTATTGCAATTCTGTGGTGGCAAAGAATTGGAAACTGAGAAAATGCTCATCATATGGGGGATGGCTAAACAAGTTGTGCTGTATGAATGTGATGGAATCCTATTGTGCTATGTGAAAATGATGAACAGGCAGGTTTCAGAAAAACTTGGAATGATTTACATGAAGTGATGTTGAGTGAAGTGAGCAGAGCCAGGAGAACATTGTACATAATTATAGAAACATTATGGGATGATCAGCTATTATAGACTGTGTTTCCAGTGCAATATTTACAGCACCGACTGTGACTATAAATAGCCTTATACAGTGCTCAATCGCAAAATATAACAGATTGTCCAGGTAGAGGACAGAACCAAAGCATTTATTTAGACACCAGAAAACCAAATCCCAAAACTGGTAAGCCAATTCCATTATAGTTCCGAAGATATTAAGAATCCATAATAACACTGAGAGCCACAGCATCATTTAGCCTTCCCACAAACCAATATTAGATCAATATCTACTCATGAGGCTATCTGACTCCTTGCCTGAACCTCCTCTCTCTCCCACCATCTCTTTGGCTCCGATTCCCAGCTTCCTGTGGGCTCTGCTTCCCTTCAGGAAACTCCTCCCACCACAGATTCCATGTAACTACAGTCAGCCTATTAGGGGGCAGAGTTTATCTTCATAGCAAGGAAGCTTCCTGTGGGCTCTGCTGTATCCTTCAGCAAATTCCCTCCATCACAGACTCCATGTGACTACATTCAATCTATTAGGGGGCAGTTTACTTTCAAAGCAGACAAGGTCTTCAAATTCCCCCCTAGGTCTATGAAGGGGCAGAAGAAATCTTCAAATTCCCATTCTCATTACATAGACTTAGCTCTTCTCAACAATATAATGATCCAAGACAATTCCAAAGACTCATGATGGAAAATGCTATCTACATCCAGAAAAAGAACTATGTAGTTTGAATGCAGATTGAAACATACAATTTTCACTTTTTGTGGCTTTTTCATTTTGTTCTATCTCTTCTTTTCAGAGCATAACTAGTGTGGAAATATATTTCTATAATTACAAACGTATATCCTATATCAGATTGTTTGCCCTCTTTGGGAGGGGGGATTGGAAAAGAGAGAGTTTCACCATCTATTTTTTATAAAATCTTGAAGTTCAAATTTTTCCTCCCTCTCTCTTTTCTCAATGTATCTGTTTGTCAGATAGGAGACAAGGAAGAGTATTGCCCCATCCCACCTAGATGGAGGTACATTGCTCCACTCACTCTCCTGCCCCAATATACTTAGGGTCCCCAGAAATGCACAGAGGTACCCACAAACCCAACTTGTTTGGCCCCATCCTTCTAACTTTTCCTTTCATTCTTTTACTTTCTTGATTAAACTATGGAGTCCCTGAAGCTAGTAGCCATCACCTGCCTTTTTGGTCACAAACCAAGGAGAAAAAGAAGGCCTCTACCCTTCTATTCATCTCTCTTATCTTGTTCATGGGGGCCCTTTTTCTTCCCTCATTTTAACTCACTAGTTTCTGCAGAAATTACCATTAACATCTCCCCCTGAACTCCTCTCTACCCCTCCTATCCAATCTATGACCAAATCTCACAATTTTTATCTTCCTGTCTCTCCATCCAGTCTTTTCTGTCTACTTAGTCTGTCTAATTAGTGCCAGTCTAATTCAGGCACTGGAGAAGGACATGACAAACCAATCCAGTATCTTTGCCAAGAAAACCTCAAATGAGGTCATGAGAGAAACAACTGAACAATACCAGAAATGATTAAGTAATAGAGTCACATGGTCAGACTTAAGGAAAATTACTTTAGCAATATTGTGTAGGAGGGTTGGAATGAGGAAAGACTTGAGGCAGAGAAACCCCAAGGAGGTAAGAGGTGATGAAGGCCTGAAGTTAATAAGGTTAAATGACTTGTCCAGGATCACACAGCAAGATACATCTTCCTGCCTTCAAGCCCAATGCTCTATCCACTAGTGCTACCTAACTGCCCTACATAATCAGTCCAATGTTTTGCTATTGCATCCAGGATAAAATAGAAATTACTCTACTTCGCTTTTAAAACCCCACGCAGCTGGGTCCTTATCATCATTTGAAGAGAACTGGACACTTCTTTAGATGAACTAGCTAACACTTATTGAGTTCTACTATGTGTTAGACTAGGGGTGATGACAGGAGAGGGAGGAAGGAGACAGACTTATCCCTGTCCTCTGGGAACCATCCCTCCAGTGAAGCAGGAGAGAGTAAGCAAGTGGAGATAAAAGGATTTCTATAAGATGTATTTCCTCCTTTGCACAATGAGGGGATGGACTCTGAGCCCTCTTCTCCTGAGCCATGTGACTGATTGAATATGAATTTAGCAGAGTCCAGAGGTATGTGTTTATTAATTGCCCCATAAAGAATCATGAAGAGGAAGAATACAGAAAAACCAGAACTGAACAGAAAAAAAAGTGATCTTAAAATATAAGACTCAAGAGAAGCAAAGAAAGGTAAACAGGAAATAAAAAAAAAATAACACGGTATTCAATAAGGATAAACTGTTTACATCCATACAAGGGAAGATGATACTTATCTGATGACCAATAGAAACTGATGTACCTTGGTAGGAAAATAATATAAAGCATGACTACAGCAATGGAAATGGAAAGAACAGAAATTAAAGCCATGTTACAGAAAAGCGGGAGGAAGATGTACTTCTCTCCCATCTTTGCAGAGAGATAGCAGTCTACAGGTCTGTAATGCCACATGCACTTTCAGAAACAGGGGCTATGTTGGTTAGTTTTGTTGACCTTCTTTTTCCTCTTTCTCTTTCATTGTTTGTTACATGGTTTGACTCTCTAGATTATGTTGTAATAGATAGGAGGCAGGAAAGGAAAGAACAAGAATTTTAAGCACCTGGCAGGTGCTGGGCACTGTGAAGTCATTTGTAAATATGATCTCATTTGATAATTGGGAAAGACAGCTCTTGGACGTGGGCAGAAAAGGGCGGTGAGTGTGGAGAGATCCCAATTCCAAGGAGAAGGAATAAATGTTAAAATAGAAGTGTTGTAAAAATGGAAAGCAATGCCAAAATTTTTGTTTGAAAAATTGTAAAGATCCTGTGGGTCAGTAGAGAGGAAGACAGTGAGGAGTTAATGATAGCAGTGGACCTGTGTGGGTTATTTTTCATCTTTGTTTTTGTTGTTGTTGTCAGGAATAACTCCTTCTCTAGGTTCTCATTCTCTGTCCCATTTTTTCTTTCCGGTCTCCCTGACAATCCCATGTAGACAGTGGGTGTTGGCAGGGCAGAGATAACAGTATCTGCCACTTTAGACTGACTCTCTGTTAAGGGCAGAGATCAGAGTTTAGTCCTGACTAAAAATCTTCAAAGATCCTGAACCAAGACACCATTTATTCCATTCTACCCCCTTTTATAGTTGTACAAATGAAGGCTAAGTGATTTGCCCAAGGTCATAGAGATTGTGTGAGAAGTTGCATTTTAATTCCTCTGACTTGAGAGTCAGAATTCTTTGCACTGTACCAAGTTGTGGGGTTTCCAAAAGTTAAAGAGAACACGGTCACTGGCTTTACTCTTCTCCTGTTCCTGACCTGAGAGTTGTTGCTTTTTTAAACTCAATTAAACAAAGAGACTGGCTTGCCTAGCAGTGGAACAAGCCTGGAGTCAAGGGTCTGGAGGGTCTGACCTGTTTCCGCTAGATTAGTTTGTGACCTGGAGCCTTTCTTTCTCATTTTTCTGAGCTTCAGTTTCCCCATATGACTGGCAGGGAGCAGAAGAGATAAATCTGGACAGGATATTAGGGAAAAGTGGGAGATGGAAAGCAACAAAGAGTTCATTTATTTATTTCTCTATTTACCTATTTATGTATATTAAAGGGGGAAAGGTCAGGCAATTAGGGTTAAGTGACTTGCCCAAGGTCACACAGTTAGTAAGTGTGTCAAGTGTCTGAGGCAGGATTTGAACTTAGGTCCTCCTGACTCTAGTGCACTATTCACTGCACCATCTAGCTGCCCCACAAGTAAGCATTTATTAAGTGTCTATTATGTAGTATATACTATGGTAAACACTTTACAAATATCTCACTCTATCTTCATATTCATGGTAGGTAGGTACTCTTATTATTCACATTTTATAACTGAGAAAACTGAGTCAGACAAAAGTTAAATGACTTGTCTAGGGTATGCAACTAGTAAGCACTTGAGGGAACATTTGAATATTCTGACTCCAGGTCCAGTCCTCTATTAACTGTACCATCTAATTGCAATGTATTAGTAGATTCAGATGGTTTTTGTACATCTTGAGATGTTAGATCTGAAAGGTACCATAGCACATGGAATGTCACAACTGGGAAAGACTTTTGAGATAATTTTGTTACAGATTTAGATCTGGAATGAATCATAGAAATCATCTAGTCCAAACCCCTTCATTTTACAGAAGAGGAAACTGAGGCAAAAAGTTGTTAAGTGATTTGCCCCAACATCACACAGTAATAGAGATGAGATTTGAATGGAAGCCCTTTGACTCTATTCCAGTCATCTTTCCAATGAACCATGTTGTCACCTATGTTCACAGCACTGTCATAGGCACTAAAGGGATATGATAGTACATTAATTCATCCTATCCATTTATTTATTAAATGTGGAGACTGAGATCCAAGGAAGAAAAAGGTATTACCCAAAGTCAAATGACAGGTCAGTTGTTATTTGTACCCAGGGTTTCTAATTCCAAATCCAGAGTCTCTTCTATTGCTAAAATGGTATTTTAGGTTCTTATCTTTTTCCCAAAGGTAATGCTTGTTGTCTCTTGTTTAAACAAATGAACAAATAAGTGTTAAAAAAAAGAAAAATAAAAGATTATCTATATTGCATTATAAGTGTTCTCTTTCCTAAGATTTCCTGGAATACTTTGGCTAAATCTATCCTTTGCTGCCATCATTTTCTTTTTTAATTATACCATTTTATGGACATCTTATACCTTTTACCCCATAAAATGGAAGCTCCTTGAGGGGATATATTATATTGGTGTATCGTTCCCTATGGGATATTGTTGAGTCTCTGGAAGTTCAATGCCAACTCAGATTTCAAGGAGAATATCCTGTCTCTACCTACTTCTAACATTATAGCTCATGATCCCCAATAGTATTTGGTTCATTAACCATCAGACAATAGATACAAGTAGCTTAGGAAAGTAAAACAGAGCATTTCTCACCATGAACCTGGGGCTGAATCTTTCTTGTTACAGATAGCATCCATGAGAAGAGTGAACACAAACTTATAATATGATAGCAAGTGAACAAATGTAGCCATGCAACTCATAACTGCCTGGTAACTTTTCTTTTTTTGGAGTCCTCATACACTTCAATGCTAGGGACAGTCCTGCTTTTGAGAATTGCTTAGCCAGGTCCGTAGTATCTATTCCTCTCTATAGCTCAACTCATATGCCATGTTTAGATCTCTTTTGAGACAACAACTAACTCTTCTCTGCTGTCTATGTCTCTGCTCTTCTGGAATCTGTGTACTCCCCCACATGACTGCCTCTCTGTATATTTCATTTTTTAAATGCATTTAAAAAACTCTAAAATATGATTTTGAGGGCAGAATCAGCATGGCAGAGAGAAACCAGGAAGTTACTGAAATACCCCCTAATTTCCCTCAGAAACAATGTTAAATCAAGTCTCTAAAAGAATTCTGTAGTGATAGGAAAAAAAACCCAGAGTGAAACAAATTGCCAGACCAGAACAACTTAGAAGGACTTCAGGAAAGTTCTGTTTCACTTGGATAAAAGGGAAGCATAGCCCAGTGAAAACAATGTATGAGCAAGTCAATGGGAGGCTCTTAGCCATGTCACCAATCAGCAGTTGGGCCACACCTGTTCTGGTTCAGCAGGTGAGTGGCACAGCAGACCAGCTGTGAGGCCTCCAGCCCTAGGACAGCAGGCAATTTGCCAGTCCCAGAATCCAGGACACAACAGGCATGACTAGGGTGGGCCAGCCCAGTGCAGTGGACTAGGCACCAGCACCTGAGACCCTGGCGCAGAAAGCCAGTGACCAAGACCCTGGTCCCCATCACAAGAAGCTTAGGAGAGTGCAACCTGTGTCTCATATGCAGAGATCAAGCTTTTAAAATGAGCAAAAAAAAGAGTCCTGACCATAGAAAGCTACTATGGCAGCAGGGAAGATCAAAACACAAACTCAGAAGACAACAAAGTCAAAATCCTTACATGTGAAGCCTCAAAGAGGAATACGAATTGGTCTCAAGTCCAAAAAGTTTTTTTGGAAGAGCTCAAAAAGGAATTTTTAAATCAAGTAAGAAAGGTAGAAGAAAAATTGGGAAGAGAAATGTGAGTTAAGCAATAGAATTACGAAAAAAAGAATTAATAACTTCAAAAAGGAAGCACTAAAAATGACTGGAGGAAACTCCTTAAGAAGTAGAACTGGGCAAATGGAAAAAAAAATTCACTGAAGAAAACTATTTCTTTAAAAGGAGAATTGGTGAAGTGAAAAAGAAGGCACAAAAACTTGCTGAAGAAAATAATTCTGTAAAAATCAGAATCGGGCAAGTGGAAGCAAGTGGAAGAGATATCAAGAATTTGTCAAAATCAAAAGAATGAAAAAAAATAGAAGACAATGTAAAACATCTCATTGAAAAAACAACTTATCTGGAAAATAGGTTCAAGAGAGGTAATTTAAGAATTATTGTACTACCTGAAAACAACGATAAAAAAAGACCCTGGACGGCATCTTTCAATAAATTATCAAGGAAAACTGCCATGATATCTTTGAACCAGTTGTCTTTGAAAGAATTCACCAATCACTTCCTGAAAGAGATCCCAAAATAAAAACTCCAAGGAATATTGTAGTCAAATTCTAGAATTATCATGTTGATGAGAAAATGCTTTAAGCAGCCAGGAAAAAAAAAAAAAACAAGTCAAATATCAAGGAGCCACAGTCAGGATTACATAGAATTTAGGAGCTTCTAGATTAAAGGATTGGGGGCTTGATGTTCCAGGAGGCAAAAGAGCTTGTATTACAACCAAGAATCAACTACACAAGAAAATGGAGCATAATCTTTCGAGGAAAAAGATGAATATTTAAAGAAATAGGCCACTTTGAAACTTTGCTGATGAAAAGACCAGAACTGAACAGAAAAAAAAGTGATCTTAAAATATAAGACTCAAGAGAAGCAAAGAAAGGTAAACAGGAAATAAAAAAATAACACGGTATTCAATAAGGATAAACTGTTTACATCCATACAAGGGAAGATGATACTTATAATTCTTTTTTTTGTCATAAGTTGGCATTTATTACTGAAGTTGAAGAACAGGTTATGAAGGTTAGGGTGGGGGTTTCTAGGGGAGAAGGAAGGAGGAGACAGAGGAGAGCCTCTGGGGTTGATCCTAATTTCAAAGCCTTAGTCCAGGGCATTCAATGAAGCACATGATAAGATAAGGTTCCAGGGGGTACATGTTTAGGAAAACATTAGGGGTGGAAGTTAGAAAAAGAAGAAATTAAAAATTCCCAATTAGATACGAAGGTAGAAATTCTGAAAATCAAAGGAGAGATTGATAAAATTGAAAGTAAGAAAACTATTGAATATTAAATAAAATTAAGAGCAGTTTTATGAGAAAAAACAAACAAAATAGATAAACCATTGGTTAATTTAATTTTTAAAAAAAGAGAAAGAAGAAAATCAAAATATCAGTATCAAAAATAAAGAGTGTGAATACATTATAAATGGAGAGAAAATTAAAGCAATAATTGGGAGCTATTTTTCCCACCTGTATGCCAACAAGTCTGACAATCTAAGTAAAATGGATAGTTAGAAAAATATAAATTGCTTGGATTAACAGGAGAGGAAATAAAATGTTTATATAACCCCATCTTAGAAAAAGAAGTTGAGCAAGTCATTAATGAACTCCCTAAGAAAAATCTTCAAAGCTAGATGTATTTGCACATGAATTCTACCACACTTTTAAAGAACAATTAATTCCAATACTATATAAACTATTTGGGGAAATAGGCAAAGAAGGACTTTTACCAACTTCCTTTTATGACAGAAATATGGTGCTAATACCTAAAACATGAATACTCAAAACAGAGAATGAAAATTAAAAACCAATTTCCTTAATGAATATGGATGCAAAAATTTTAAATAGAAATTAGCATAGAGATTACAGAAATTTCTCAAGAGGATAATACACTATGACTATGTGGGAATTATACCAGGAATGCAGGGCTGGTTCAATACGAGGAAAACTATTAGTATAATTGACCATTTCAATATAAAAAGCAACAGAAATCATATATCTATTTCAATAGACGGAAAAAAAGCTTTTGCCAAAATACAGTCCCTATTTCTCCCAACCCTGCCCAGACTTTTACATTTTCATTTTTTCTACCTTACAAATTTTTTAATATTTTATTTTATTTATTTTAGTTTACATCATTCATTTCCACGAGATTTTGAGTTACAAATTTTCTCCTCATCTTTCCCCTGCCCTCCCCTCAAAATGGCCATCCCCTTGTATAACCCCTCCCCCAATCTAATCTTTCCTATGTCCTCCCCCATCACTCCTCTAACTTTCTGATAGGTCAGTATTAAGATTCCACAGTGTGAAGGGGCGGAGCCAAGATGGCGGCATAGGAGCAGCAACATATCACAGCTCTCACATAGCCATCCCAAAATACCCATAAAATATGACTGTAAACTAATCCTAGAACTCCAAAATGCACACAAATATACTTTTCACTAAAGTCAGCTCGGCTATGCAGAACCATATCAGCACTGCAAACCGAAACCAGCCTGGCTTGAAGCTGTGGCTGTGCCCCAGGGGCGGCTGGATGAGAGGAGTCAAGCCCCGGCTGGAGCTTCAGGTGAGCGAATTGGTGGCAGCTGCGGCAGTGTCAAGAACTAGGTCAGTGGGACTTGCGAGGTCATGGGAGAAAAGTGGGTCCGGCCAAAACGCCTCCAGAGCTGGGAAGCGGAAAGCGGAGGTCCTGCACCCGCCTTTGCATTGCGGCTTTAGTGCTCTCGGCCTGCAGACTGCAGGGGGACCAAGTGATCATTCAGAGGCCAAGTGCTCTCGCGTTGAGCAGCCTGGATGCGGATTGCGGTCTTGAGCTTTGGTCCTGTGGTCCTTTTTGCTTCAGTGAGCCAGAAATGGGGGAGGGACCCAGCAACTTCCTGAGAGCTCCGGCAGCTGGGAGGACCCCAGCGATTTGGAACAGAGCTTGTCCCTCTAGAAGCAGAGCTCCATAGAGATTAAAAAAAAAAGTCACGTATTGACCAACTATGAATAAGAATAAGCATAAGAAGCAAAGTAAGAACAGCAACCAAACCCTAGATTCCTTCTTTGGGGAAAAGAAGGACCAAGGCATAGAGAGGGAGGAGGACAGTGCAGCCAGAGCTCCCCCACCAGGGACTTCCAATAAACATGAAGGTTGCCTTAAAGCTAGAGATCAGCAGAAGAAGGATTTTGAAAACCAAATGAGAAAAGTGGAAGAAAAATTGGGAAGAGAAATGAGAATGATGCAACAAAATCATGAAAAGAGAGTCAGCAATCTGACTGAAGAAATTAACACCCTAAAAAACAGGCTAACTCAAATGACAAAAGAGGCCCAAAAAGCCAATGAGGAGAAGAATGCCTTAAAAAGTCGACTTTGCCAGATGGAGAAAGAATCTCAAAAGCACTCTGAAGAAAGTAATTCTGTGAAAATTAGAGTGGAGCAAATGGAAGCAAATGACTTTATCAGAAATCAAGATACTATCAAACAGATCCAAACAAATGAAAAAATACAGGATAATGTGAAATATCTCCTTGAAAAAACCACTGACCTGGAAAACAGATCCAGGAGAGACAACTTAAAATTATTGGACTACCAGAAAGCCATGATCAAAAAAAGAACTTAGAAATCATCTTTCAAGAAATTCTCAAGGAAAATTGCCTGGATATTCGTGAACCAGAGGCCAAAATAGAACTTGAAAGAATTCATCAATCATCTCATGAAAAAGATCCTCAAAAGAAAACTCCTAGAAATGTTATAGCCAGATTCTGGAATCCCCAAACCAAGGAGAAGGTATTGCAAGCTGCCAGGAAGAAACAATTTGAATATTGTGGAAACACAATTAGGATAACACAGGATCTAGCAGCTTCTACGTTAAGGGATCGAAGGGCCTGGAATATGATATTCCGGAGATCAAGGGAGCTTGGATTACAATCCAAGAATCACCTATCCAGCAAAATTGAGCATAGGGTTCCAGGGGAAAATATGGTCATTTGGTGAGGTGGAGGACTTTCAAACATTCTTGCTGAAAAAACCAGAACTGAAAAGAAAGTTTGACACTCCAACACAAGAAGCATGAGAAGATAAACACAGAAAAGAAATCATAAGGTACTT
>JAQQSV010004903.1:0-14701 GCA_028646515.1 Pseudochirops corinnae | reverse complement strand
GGAAAGATGGGGAGAAAATTTGTAACTCAAAATCTTGTGGAAATGAATGATGTAAACTAAAAATAAACAAAAAATTAAGAAAAAAATATAAATATAAAAAAAAGAAAATGTGAGGGGGGGAAACCAGTCTCGTTTTCTTGATTGTTTTGATGTAGTTCAAAATAAATAGGAATGGCAAGACCCACCAGGCTCTTCACTAGCTTTTCTTTTAACTAGACTTGTGATTTTATTGGTACAGGGAATTCCATGTGAGGAATTCCTCCTACTAATAAAGAAAACTACCTTTTTCCCAACCCAGAGTGTTAAAGAGTTGCCTAGGGCACTGAGAGGTTGTGACTTGCCCAGGATCACACAGACAATATGGATCATGGGCAGGACTTGAACCCACCTCTTGAATTCAAGGTCAGTTCTCTATCCATGAAGCAGCTGGGGATGGATGGAACGATGGACTTGGAATCGGTAAAATCTGAATTTGAAACCTGTCTCAGATACTTTTAAGCTGTGTCACCCTGTTTGGCCTCAGTTTTCCCATATATAAAATGGGGATGGATACTAATAGCTCCTACCTCCTAGGGATGTTGTGAAGATCGAATGAGATACTATATGTAAAGTGCTTTGCCAACCTCAAGTTGACATATAAAAGCCAGGTATCATTATTATTATCTATCCTGGCATGCTGCTTCTCTTAACCTAAACATTTGTTAGCATAAGTAACTCACAGGAGGTACTTGGTGTAGCAGATAAAGCACCAAGTCTGAAAGCACCAACATAAAAACACACTGGATTGGAAACACCTCTACCTGTTTATTACATCACATAGATTTGAAGAAGACTGCTCTATCCCCACTTTCACCTTTCCTCCCAAACTGTGGCTCTACACTCCTTACTCACTTTAGTGAGGTAAACAGTTGTGGCCATCACCAAACCCTGTGTAAGCTCAGCTCTCTTTTACACACTGCCTTACTCCTCCAATCTAATGTCAAAAATAAGGAGAGTAAAAACTGTGTGGTAGCTTTAGGAGAAAATGGCAACCACACAGAGGAAAGCTGCAACCAGTAGTTTCCAGATACTTTCGTTTCCAGGAAGGAGTTGGTGACCACGGGCCTGACTGAGGCACAGTCTCATCTCTATCACTGGGTGACTTTACACAAGTTGCCTCATTTCTTTGGCTCTCAACTTCTCAGTTCATCTATAAAATGAGGGGCTTGGATTATATTATTTCTCATTTTAATTCTTTCTCACTGTAACAGTCTATGAGCTTTCCCAAGAGCAATATCAGACAGCTATGCACAATTTTGGCAGGAGTGCCACCACCGACATTAAAGAAGTGTCAAGACATCACCTTCTCTGAGTTTCAATTCCCTTAAAATGAGAGGGTTCAATTCAACAAACATTAATTAGGCACCTACTAAACATTAAATGCTGGGAAGACAAAAACAAGTAGTCTTTACCCTCAAAGAGGGTACTCTGAGGGAGGAGATAAGGTTACAACAGGTATACAGATACTTAAAAATAAAGTGATAACAAAGCAATTTCAGGAGTGAGAGATCACCAACAGCTGAGAAGGGGTGTGGACAGGCCTTCCAATGGAGCTAGATAAATACTAGGAATCCTAGCTCTAAGTACAGGGACTCCCAAAAGTGTTAGGGTAGTATTAAGTTTTAATCACTTTAAATGGCACTAAGACTTTTGGGACAGGCACCATCTACTATGGGTTCTTTTCTAGCTCATTTGAACTAATGTAATCCCAATTAGGTGGTTGTAAATAAATCACAACTGAAATGTTGGAAGCCATCAGAACTGAAACCAGGATGACCATGAAGTATGTAATATACTGGTAGAGGATACAACTGTTTTAGACAATTTTTATATCGATATTTTTAAGGAAACTCACTCAATTAAAAAGTTAAATTTGGCTTATATTTAGCTATTTGCTCTCCTATGTACTTAATGTTTATTTCCTATATTAACTTCTCATTAGAAATGTATGAATAATCAATTGATTCTGAATGGAATACAAGTGAAAACTTCTCAGGTTAACATTCCAGAAATTTAAACAGAATTGTAATAAAGTACCAAAGACTCAGTAACCTGGGCTGGGAGCCTGGGACCCTTGCCTTACTTCCCTGGTCATAAGCTGAAGTTTTTGCTAAGCTTAGCTAGGCATAGGAGGGGAAATCACAGACCCTGCAAATTTAACCTCAGACCTGAATGTTCCAGACTTGCTTCCACTAACAACCATCTGACTTGCACAAATATAAAATTGGAAATCCTGTTGTAGAACTCTGGGCAGGTCATCATGTCCTAAAATCCCCATGATTCATAAAATATTGTCTGTTTTCATATCTATATATTAGAACATTTGTCTTCTGCTTTCATATCTAAGTTGATACTGATGACATATTTTGTCTGTTTTCATGTCCACTAGACATGTACCTTCTGCTTTTTTATATTACTGACATTTTACCTGCAATGCCAGCAGACTTTCATGGTTAAGATAGTGTGCCTCAGTTCCTAATTAACAGGAACAGGACAGAACAAGGGAGGGGGGAAAGGGGTGGTCTTTTGGGTATATACCCAAGTTTTGCATTTTGTATTTTGCCTCTCCTACTAGACTACCTCTGATAGTAAGACCGCCCTTCTTGCAAGAAGAAATAATTAAATAAATCCTTCCTGTCTCTACTTGGAGATATCTCTGCTTTTTTTATGTGGGCAAGGCTTATCTTTGTCCCACACAAATCTAGGGCCAAAGGGGAAGGTATTCCACAAGATCTCAAATCTAGTGATAATAGAGGTGAATTATTTATATGACACTTAAAGGGCTACAAAGTACTTTACCTACATCATGTCATTTGAGACCCACAGAAACTCTGGGAGGAAGGTGCTATTACTAATCTCCATTGTATAGATAAACGGAGACTGAGAGCAAGTGCCTTGCCCAGGATCACCAAGGTCATAAGAATCTGAGGTCGATTTTTCCACCCAACTGTTCCTGATTTCTAGTCCCCACTCCAACAATTATGCCAGGCAACCTCTAGAGCTGGCAAAGACCTTACAGGCCATTTAGTTCAACTGCCATCATTTTACAAATAAGGAAACAGAGACCCAGAGAGGTTACATGTCTTGCCCAGGGTCACACAAGTAGTACAAGATGCAAGATTTGAACCCAGGTCCTCTAACTTTAGAGATACTGTTCTTTCTCATAAGAGAGGTGCATGAAGCATCACTAGATTTATAAGGAAAATGAGTTGATTGATATTATCACCAAATTCTGGGATTCTCTGGAAAGAAGCTTTACTGCAGGGGCTGGTTTATTTATATGCAAAATGGTCTTCAAACCACCATCCTTAGACCTTCTTTCAGGAGAAACCTACCAAAAATCCATTTCACAGGTTAAAAATCAGCAATCAGAGGTTGAAAAGCCTTTGAGAGATTGGTTCTGCAGTGCTCATTCTTCCCTTTGGTTTTTAGTAAATGACTGATGTAAACCAAGAGGCAATCAGAGTAGTGAACCCTGGAAAGAGTGAGTGGAGGAAGAAAGGTAGAGGAAGAAGGAAATACCAAGAGAGCAGCAAGAAATAGAAGCAGCAATAGGAGAAAGCACAGCAGCCTATAAAAACTCAGTCTCATGGTCTGACATCACGAAGACTGTCTACTCTGAGTCACGGGGGCAAATAAGATTAAAGTGAGTAATCAATTGAGAGTGTCCTAAACATCACAACCTGCACCAAGCATCCTTGAAATAGCAGAACACAATTTCTGCCCCCTGGGTTCCATCACTGTGCTGATCCATATGATCCATATGGTTTTATCTTTCACAAGTAAAAAGAGCCTCAACGAAAATAGAGTTATCCATCAAACTAATTCACTGACCAATTTTGCAAATATGGAGGACTCAAGTATATAATAGAAAAAAAACAGAAAAAAAAATAGAAAAAAAAAATCAATGGATCCCAGTTCAAATATCACCTGTAAGTCCTTGGGTAAGTGATTGAATCTCTCTGTGCCTAGTTCCCATATCTACAAAATGAGAGGGTTGGTTAAAAGACTAAACAAACTGTGGTATATGACTGTAATGGACAATTACAAGCAGGACAATTTCAGAAAAACCTGGAAACATGAATTGATGCAAAGTGAAGTGGACAGAACCAGAAGAATGTTGCACACAATAAACTGCATGATATTTGAACTGTTTCTTTTTTACTTCTTGCAGTATTTTCTTCTTGATCTGAGAGGTTTGGAATTTGGCTATAATATTCATGGTAGTTTTCATGTGGGGATCTCTTTCAGAAGGTAATTGGTGGTTTCTTTCAGCTTTTATTTTACTCTCTGGTTCTAGAATATGGGGGCAGTTTTCCTCTATAATTTCTTGAAAGATGATGTCTAGGCTCTTTTTTTGATCATGACTTTGAGGTAGTCCAATAATTTTTAAATTATCTCTCCTGGATCTATTTTCCAAGTTATTTGTTTTTCCAATGAGATATTTCACCTTTATTCTATAAGAACTGTGAATGACTTAGCTATTCTCAGCAATACAATGACAAAAGACAATCCCAAAGGATTTATAATGAAGCATACTATTCACCTCTAGAAAAAGAACTGATATCATTTGAACACATTCTAAAGCATGCTATTTTTCACTTTTTTCTTCTATTCTTTTTCTTTTGAGCCTTCTTGTACAAAATGACTAATATAGAAATGTTTTACATGATAGCACATGTATAACCTATATCTGATTGCTTACCATCCAAGAGAGGAGGGAGAGGAAGGAAGAAGGGACAGAATTTGGAACTCAAAACTTTTTTTAAATGTTAAAATTGTTTTAACATGTAATAGAGGAGAATAAAACATATTTTAAAAAAATAAAATAAGGGAGTTGAACTAACTGGCCTCTGAGGTCCTTTCTAGCTCTAAAACCTATGATTCTAGGATTAGGAACAAGAATCAGGCCAAGAGACACGGCGATTTCCTGATGTCTCAGTGTAGTGTAGAGATAGTTCTGGGTTTTCAAGGGCTATGCCTATAAGCATGAGCCCTGGCAAGTGGATCTGAGAACTGATCAGGTATCTGCCATCCAAGGAGCAGCTTCACTAAATACAAGAAGGCTCATCACCAGAAGATAAACTACCAAATTGTGATTTTTTTTTTTTGGCCACAGAAATTCACGAAGATTTTTGTACTGAAGCAGCTGTGATTGACCATAGAGAGAGCTTTCACTTTGAAGAAAGCACGGAAACCATGGATCATTTTAAGTATTTAAATTTGAAAAAGAAGAATATTCAACTAAGAACAGTAGAAGCAAGCTACAAGAAGAAACACACAAGAGCAATTTATCCTATCCTTATGTTTCCAAGACAGAAATCTCCAGTCAAATCCCAACCATGAAAACAACTTTCAGTTGGACTACACAAAGAAGTTTAAATTGTATGCTAGAAATAATAGTGCTTTCATTCACCTTGCAAACCACTCACTATGATAAATTACTTCCAGGTTAAGGTTCATTTGCTTTGATTGTTTCACAGAGATAGTAATGAGAATGAATCCTTACATTCTATAAAGCCACGTTAGTTTTAATTACATCAAGAATTGAGACAAAATATTAAACTCAGGAGAAATTCTTCATTATACAGCATCCCTGAATTTATTTTTTTTATTTTTTCATCCCTTAATTTAAAAATAAATACAAGTTTCAAAATTAATGAATTAACTTTTCCAAATTTTGATTTTCCATCTGCAGCCCCCACTCCCATCTTTAATGCACTTCTTGGATTTCTCTAACAAAAGTATCTGACAGATATTCTGACTCAATGACAACTCAATAGTTATGTCTACCCACATAGTGAAGAGCTGAAGTAAACACTAGAATAACTTGGTCCAAAACTTTGACCTGAAATGAGAATGTTTTTGAGGTACTATTTGATTTTCCTTGAATTAATGGGATAATTAACTCAAGTTCCCTGGTTAATGTCTGTGCTACAACAATGTAGATGTCATCACAATATATTCTCTTGATCAATTTCCTAATAAGTTCTAAACTCAAGGGGTCTCATAACAACAGAAACTCCACACTTATCTTTTGTCATTTTGCTTTTGTCAATACTAAGAGAAACAACCAACCTTATTCCATAAAAAATCATATACAAAATATTTGTTATTTTGGCTGAGTAAGGAACTCCCTACAGAATGAAGCTATGACTCAGTAGATAAGTCCTAGAGGGTTCCCAGCATTTGAACCCAGATCTTTTTCTGATTCCAAGCCCTGCACCTTATTTAGTATTCCACATATCCTCTGGAATCATAGCATAAGGACTAACTTTGTGATTTCATTGCTAAAGGGAACTGCCAGGTATGGAAACTCCCTCTACCAATGCAAGTCTACAGCATCTCTGCACCTTTTAGTCTTAGAGAGTTACCTAGAGCACTGAGAAGTTAATTGACTTGCCCAGGGTCATACAACCACAGGCCACATTTTGATTCCTAGGATCATACAGCTAGGGAAAAGGAATAAAAAGTACATATATAACCTGTGGTCTGTTTGATTTTTTTCTTTATTCATTCAAATTGCCATTTTAGGGTCAATAAGCAACCAGAAAAAACTTCACAGTCTTGAAGTATCATTAACAGGCAAAAGATTAAAATTGCATTGTCCCCATATGTACACATAATAGATCAATTTCAGTTCCTTTAATTAAAATGCTCAGTAAACATATATTTTCGCATCTTATGAGAAATGCATTAACAAGCTCAGGTTTATATAGCTGGTCACATGGGAAACAAACAACATTTTATACTGGACTTGCAACACACAGCTTACAACACACAGAGCTGTTCCTATGCATCCTTGCATTAGCATTCACTACATGAATTAATATGAAGCAGACCCCATTAATAAATACTACCAAATACTTCTATTATTTGGGCTTTACTAATTTTTTTAAAAGCCAGAATTATTCTGAAAGTTCAGGATTGTAAATAACATGTAGAGTATTGCATTTCAGCTCAGACTGCTGAGATCATGTTAATTTTTTCTGCATCTCCCATGCAGGAAAAGTGAACAGGATATAACAGAATGAAATCAATCGAGAGTTCTTATTTTTCTAAGAATCTTTGCTTAAGTGATACTGATTAATATTCAAATGATTACTGGAAAAAAAATCAAAGTTAAATATTTTAACTGCACAAAACCTAAAATAGACTCCACATGACATCATACTAAGTTAACATGTTATGGATTAAAAGCAGCAAATCACGAGGAGCCTTCCTTTAAAAATTTAAAGTTTCTGACATCATTTTCCACCATTCCATCAATTCCTCTTTTTCCTCTTCTTTTCTTTCAGACAATGACTCCAATTCAAAATCAACCTATAGGAGGAATGGAAGAAAAAAAGTGACTTGGCAACCTACAGATTGTTTTTCTTAACAAAACCAAGAAGCAATAGTTTAATTTAATTTCTTAAAGATTTAGAGAATGGGGCCCAATAAAGTCCTCTGAATAGACAGAGCACTGAGTGTTGTTGACTGACTAGGCCATATTTTAAAGGGGGAAAAGATCAGTCATCAGAAATACCCTTGGAAATCATTCTTTTCCCTGTCTGTTATTTATAGCTCTAATGCTGCATACATGCCTGTACATAATGGCTTTATAGGATTATCAAAAGATAGAAGATGTTATCTAGGATCTTTAGCACCCAGAATTTCAAGGCACTTTATTTTGGATCCTCTGACAGGGTCTAGCATCTTTCTTGTATTTTCCCTAAGTCTTCTCCCAGTCCACAACTTAGAATTAGTACTATACTTTTTTTCTGCCTATTAAAAGATTGTAGCTTTGAATCATAGAGTTAGAACTAGAAGGACCCTTCTTATAGGATCAGCGAATGAGAATTGGGAGGGACCTCAGAAGCTGTCTAGTTCAATTCTCATTTTATAGATGGTCATGCAGATAATAAATGGCAGACCTGGAATTTTCATCCAGATTGGATTAGAAATCTAAGCTTTTTCTAATCATACCATGCTTCCTAATAATCTTAAGAGAAGGGCCTGAGGCTCGGAAAGACTCTGTGACTTGTACATAGTCATAAAAGTAGTAAGTATTGGAGACAAAATTTGAGTTCATATCTTCCTGTCTCTCTACACCATATTGCCTTGGCTCTCATTTTAAAATACACTCAAGATTTATATATACGCACATATAACTCAAGTCATTTTGGAAAACTCAAGTCACATGTTCCATAAACAACATATGTATTCATATATAGACTTCTATGCATACAAAGGGGTACAACAGGCCCCCTTACTGTTGGAGTGGCTAATTTTCACACTGATTCAGCTGGCCTGCTGGTCAACTCATAGGTCAACTAGGCATGTACTGCACAAAAAGTCAGCTGCTGCCATGTCCAGGTCCAATAAGACAAGTGTTACTCTCTTCTTCTTTTATCCCTTCCCCTTCCCCACGATATAAAAGGGTTCTTTCCTCTGTAAGAAATAAATACTTGTACCTCATGATTCCCTTCACAGTATCTCCTGGAAATGCCTAGCACTGGACCTGTACATAATAGGTTTTCAATACATATCAAATGACTGATTGATAAAAAGTCTCCAACTTGGCATTTCTTCCAAAACCAATAAATGATGACAGAGTTTCTCCTCTTGAAAGCAGTTAAATCAGCTAGCAATTACTTACCCCCACAGCAGGACTGTAGGGAACTGCCACTTTCTTAGTTATTGCTAGATAACCTGGAGCTGAAGCTGTGAGTTTGTAGTTTCCTGGTACAAGCAATCTCCAGTAATCGCCATCCTTTGCTGTGCAGAAAAATAGACCATCAAATTACAAGGTGTTTATATAAAGCTGCTAATTATGCCAGCTAAAGGGTGCCAGTTTCATTGCCACTTAACTTTTTTCATTACCTCTCTATTTTAAAGTTCATTTATAAAGGTATTAATAAAACTCTAAGGAAGGCAAATAAAATCTTTGTACAGATTCTAACATTCAACTCAGAGACACTGTGGCAAAATGGACAGCCTTGTGGTCAGGGAGAGGGGTTCAAACTCTGTCTCTGACACACATTAGCTACATGACCATGAGCAAGTCACTTAATTTCTAAACGTCCTTAGGCAACTCTAAAATTATAAATTATCGATGAATTGCCCATGTGCCTCAATGGAGATGAGTCTCCTCTGCAGGAATTCTTCCCTACTGATGAAATCATAGGTCAAGACCAAAAAATTATGTTAAACTAAGACTGAGAAGATACTCATGTATCTCATGTATACACATGCCACAAATATCATCAGAGATAATCAAACCTTTTTGGCAACAGAATCAGGATTTCTATTATTTAAAAACAAAAAACAGAGTCTTACCAGAAGTCAGAGGCTAAAATTCCAATGACTTTTGTGGGACAGTGAAATGTAACAAAACAAAGGTCTGGAGAGAAGGGAATTGGGGGAAGTACAAAGGTGGTAACAAGAAAAATTAATAATAAGCCAGCAGCTATGATCAGTTAAATAATCAGAAAAATCCAGAAACTTTGTATCTTACTTATCTCTTCTCCATATCCCTCCTTGAACTAAAGTTTTTCAGTGGTAAAGTTGGTTGTTTTGATTTGTTTGGAAACAGAGCTGTGAATCTTAGTTTAGTCCTTCATTCTCCTGACTGACTTCTTGTCTTCTTTTTCAGGAATTATTAGCATGTCCATTCAAGGTTGGGAATGGGAAGGAAACTGAAAATCAAATCATTTTTTTTTCTCTTTTTTAAGCACCTCAAAGAATCTATAAACAGGTCTTCTATAGAAGTCAATTACCTCAGCACTGACCTCCTCTGTCCATGCTAATTCTAAGGAAAGGGTGCTATCTGCTGCCATGCCCAAATTCTAGCAAAGCAGCTGTCCCAGGTCTGATTCAATTTCATCCTGTCTGCTGGGTGGGAGGAGAGGCTAGGAAACTCCCTAGGAAACTAGCCTCCCCTGACCACCTAATTAAGAGGTCTGAGCAATCTAGCTACTTTTCTTAGAATGTGTTTTACAATTACATTAATAAGAAATTATGCTCTGTGTGAAAAGTTGCTAAAGCAAAAGAAAAAAAAAACTCCATAGAGACAGAGACCACCCACCAGTAGTGATATCATGGTCAATTCCTTCCACAGAGATTGTGGCATTGGCAATTGGTTTATTCTGAAGATCTCGAACAAATCCTTTAACCCCTCTGTGAATCTGTGAAGATCAAGAATCAAAAATACATTATCAGAAATTATCTGAAAACAAGTAACATATAAAAACTTTCTTTTGGGGGTCAACAAAATACAGAACCAGAGGATCCAGAATTTTTTTTAAAAAAAAAGCCAGAAAACTAAAGCAGGAAAGTAGGATTGTTTTTGAACATCTATCCTCTGCTTTCATGAGAAAGGGAAAGCTAACAGGTCAAACAATAAGTTCATAGTAAGGGTCCTTTATGATCAGGCATTTCAGGATCCTGCATGACCTTCTCCCAAACCTTCTCCTCTCCCTTCAACCCCTAACTCTTTATCATCATCTTCCTCCCTCCCTCTCAGCTAATAACATTACTTCTTACTTTACTTAGAAAACTAGGCACCATCCATTATGAGTTCCTTCCTTTCCCCTCCTTGCCGTCCTAAAACTGTCTTTGCCTTTCTTTGTATCCCCAGCATCTCCCACAGTACGCGGCACATACTGATTGCTTAATAAATGATCCCTCACTTGTTGACCTCTCTCTAGTTTCGCTAACCTTCTACTCTGGCCCAGTCACAAAGAGTGAAGCTGCTCTTCCTGCCAAGACTACTCATTAGTGCCTTGATCCCATCCCTTCCAACTTCCTTTCGGAATTTATACCATTGGTCATGCCTCCCCTTTCTCATTTTCAATTTTTCTCTACACACTGACTCCCTTCCCTCTCCCTATAAACATACTCAGTTGTTTGCAGGAAAAAAAAAAATTCCTTGACCTTGACATCTCCTTGTGCATATCCTCCTCTATCTGTCCTAACCTTAACAGGTTACTGATAGCACTACTACATATGATCATCCTGTATTTTGCCTAACTTTAATAACCTAATTTTAATAACTAAAAGAAACAGTTCACTCTCATTGCCTCTACTTCTTCCTCATTCGTTCACATGTAACCACTGGTAACCTATCTTCTGAGACAACCACTCTAGTGAAATTACCCTTAGAGCTTTAAAAATATTGTATCATTTTAGTCTCATAATCACCCTGGAGGTAGATGCTATTCTTATCCCCATTTTACAGATGGGGAAACTGAGGCATAGAGAAGTTAATGTCTTGAGGTCCCAAAGCTAGTGTCTGAGGACAGATTTTAATTCAAGACTTCTTGACTCCAAGTCCAGCACTTTCTCCATTATGCTACTCTAGGTTCACATAGATTAAGAGTTGGAAGGACCTGAGAGGCCATCTAGTCTAACTCTTATGACTTTTGCAGAGGAGAAAACTGAGGCCAAGGAAGGTAAAGTGACTTGCCCAATTCCACATGATAGCCAGGTGGCACCAGAGTCAGGAACACCTGATTTTAAATAGCCTGAGATCCCTACTAGTTTTTTCAACTATAAAATGGGAAAGACATCACCTATTTCCCAGGGTTGTTGTGAGGCTCAAATAAAAGACTATCTGTAAAGCAAGCCTCAGTAAGCACTATGTAAATGCCAGTTGTTGTTGTTGTGATCATGAGTGATAAGTTTCAGAATTAAGAGACAAACCTCCTGACTTCAAATTGAGCATTCTTTCCATAGTACCATGCTGCCACTGCTGAGTTATTATTACTGGGATTTTGAGGAGGTGGGGAAGGGGGAGAGGTACAGAAGAGTTTTGTTTTTTAACATTTGTCTGAGGGTAGCATGTGCTTCTCAGGTATTGATGGTTGGAAACTAAGGTATAGCCAAACTGACAAACCAGCCCCAAACAATTCAGGGCCAGATCTGAAAGGAACATGTATGTGGTTTCAAAAAAATTATAAAGGGCTGTGAGTTGATTTGAGAATTACCAAAAAAAAAAAAAAAAAAAAAGGCAATACTTTTAGAAGCAATAGAAGTTTGCTTACACCGTGAGACTATCTATCCCTTTTCCTGAAGGACCAAGCACTTTAATAAAGAAAAACACCATGTAGTCCTTTGGCAATCAGGGCAGGTTTCATTTAATAAATATTTATAAGCCATCATGACAAGTATGGGGATACAATGATAAAGGTTCCCATGAAGTTTATAGTCTAAAGAGAGTTCAAGCAGTTTTGCAGTAAGGAACAAGCAAGGCCTCATAAACCCCCAAATCTGTCCTGAGCAAAATGGATATCTGTTCAATTTTTCCAAATCCAAATGCTTCAGGTCCTTGCTTCCTCTGTCCCTCCATCCCCATACAAAGTAACTTATGGTTCTTTGCAGGTGCTGTCAGCAGTTTATCAATTATCAATAAGAAGAAAAGATTCTACTAAAACACACCCAGGCTTATTTGTTTCATGTATGGTAAAAGAATTGCCCTCATTAATGAAACCAGGGATCTCCAAAGTGCACACGGTAAAGCTACATATGGATGTGGGTATGTGTCTGTATGAATAGCATCTCCCCAAATAAGGAGAGTTGGAATTGAGTTGACATTTGAATGGGACTTGACATTTTGAAATACATTTCAAAGCATCTGATGAATCCTATTATAGACATTCAAATATATAAAACAATACCTTACCCAAAGGACATTTCTGAAATGCTAAATGGATAGAACAACTGATATTTGACATATTCAAATTAGTAAAGTAGTGGTTAGTAAGGATTGGGCATGGAAATGCTTTTTATTCAGCGCAATTTATCAGATATATGTGTCAGACACTATATTAGGTGCTGAAGATATAAAACCAAAAATGAAATTGGTACTATCTTCAAGATTACATTATTACACTGAACTATAAGTTCTGCTGCAGGCTGGCCCTAGGCCTCAGTGGCCATACATGCCTTGAAACAGGAGGGTGTGAGAGACTTAGTCAGATTTGATGTATCACTTGGATTTATTACTTTCTCCAGTGCCAAGAGTAGTGGGCAGGATACTACCCTAGGTGTGTCTGGGAGAGGAAAGCATTTTGTGTTGGGCAGATGGACTACCAAGCAATAGAATTCTGAAGGCTGCCTGCTCAGACCAAAAAGTTTAGAGACTGAGGTCTCTGGGTAGGGAATAGGCCCTATGCCTTGAGGCAGATGCCAAAGACCAAGGTGGGTCACTTAAGAGGATTTCTTTTTCTGAAATCATTTCTGATGAAGGGGATATTACTTGAACAAATTCAATTTTTCTCTTTCAACAACTCAAACAGTATGTACCATTTCATTTCATTATGAGTGAAGTCCTTCTATATATCAGATAACACATAATAGGGAGACATAGATTAAACCCCCACCCCCAAAAAATGTTTTCCTACCTTAGAGCACCATCTTGAAACAAATAGGACACACAAAAATTGTTTTTTAAAAAACAAGAAAACAAACAAGGCCTGAGCCAACAAAACACAATGTTTTCGCAGAATTCAAAGAATGGCAGCTAAAAGCAAGAGAGCTCTTGATTGACTAGATAAATTTACCTGCTCTAGGTAATTGATCAGTGAGTTTTTGTTATCCTCCCAATAGCTCTTCAAAGTCTCCTCTGGGGGGAATTTGTCGCAGCTAAGCTCCACTGTGATTTCAAAACAGTTGCTGCTGAGGTAATTGAAGTCCTGCATGCCTGTCAAAATCCCAGAGAAAGAAACTGCAATTTGAGGCTTGAAATGCTACAGAAAGAGTTCTGCTATATTCAGTGGCAAGAGAGGCGTGGAAAGTTTGCAGGAGGGCTCAGAGGCTCCTAGAAGGAATTACAAGGATCCTAAATTACATAGTTTTTTATTCTTTCCTCAGCTGGAGTCTCTTTCATAAAAGAACGTTAGTCATCTTAAAAATAAGTATTATTTTCCTAGACTTTTACATAATCATTTAGTGCATGACTGTTTTGTTGTAATTCAGACATTTCAGTTGTGTCCAATTATTTGTGACACTATTTGGGGTTTTCTAGGCAAAGGTACTGGAGAGGGTTGCCATTTCCTTTTCCAGCTCATTTTACAGATGAGGAAACCAAGGCAAACAAGATTAAGTGACTTGTCCAGGGTCACATAGCTAATAAGTGTCTAGCCATATTTGAACTCAGGAAGATGAGTCTTCCTGACTCTGGGCCCAGCACTCTATCCACTAAAATGGAGTGACATTAGTGTGTATTCTGAGTGTCCTGAAGAAATCTATTAGGGATTCCTCATAATCTCTGATGAAGTGAAGTTGTAGATTCCCCAAAGGACAGTGGATATACACATGGTGGGTGTGGGAAAGGTGCAAAATATTGCCAGCAGAAGTGGTATAAAACAATAGTATTAAACTCAAATAGAAACTAGGCCTTATATAATGAACCGCGTGAGCCTCATATTGACTTAGAAAACAACATTTTAACATTATCTATGTTTAATTTATTTTTAAAATTTATTTAGTTAAATATTTCCCAATTGCATTTTATTTCCCAGGTACATTTTAATCTGGTTGGACACCACTCAGGAGTATGGTGGATGCAAGTGGCCTGTGGCCATGTCTCACACCTCTGGAGTAAAAGAAGTCATCAAAGAAATACATGATCAAAAAAAAAAACCAAAACCCTCAACATACAGTGAGAGCAAGAGATAAC
>JAQQSV010004902.1:0-14701 GCA_028646515.1 Pseudochirops corinnae | reverse complement strand
TGATTCTTGTATTTGAACATCAGATTTTCTCTTGAGCTCTGGTCTTTTCATAAGGAAGGTTTGGAAGGTCCCACTTCATTGTATACCCATTTCCTCTCCTGAAAATTTATGCTCAGTTTTGCAGGGTAATTGATTCTCAGTTGTAATCCAAATTTTTTTGTCTTATGGAATATCACTTCCAAGTCCTTTTATCTTTTTAAGGAATAAACTGCAAGGTCCTATGTAATCCTAAGTATGGTTCAATGATATTTATATTATTGGGGTTTTTTTTTAGACTGCTTGCTTTATTTTCTTCTTGACTTGAAATATCTGTAACTTGACTACAGTATTCCTTAGCATTTTCAATTTGAGATTTCTTTTAGGAGGGGATTGGTGGATTCTTTCAATGGCTATTTTAACCTATAGTTTTAGGATTGCAGGGCAGTTTTCCTACTTTTTTTTCTCTTTTTTTTCCAAATTATTTATTTAATTTTAGTTTTCAGCATTCATTTCCAAAAGATTTTTAAGTTACAAATTTTCTCCCTGTCTTTCCCCTACTGCCATCCCAAGATACTGAGCCTACTGAATACCCCTTCCTCCAATCACTTCTCTCTTTCCTCCTCCCCCATTACCCCCACTAACTTTCTAGTAGGGTAAAATGGATTTCTATATCTCAGTGCCTATATATTGTATTTCCCAGTTGCATGAAAAAAGCGATTTTTAAAATTATTTGATTTTAAAACTTTGATTTCAAATTTCATTTCCTTCTTCTCTTCTCACCCAACTCCCACTGAGAAGAAAAGCAATTCAATATAAATTGTGTATGTGTAGTTACACAAAAGGTTTCTAAAGTAGTTATATTGTAAAAGACTAACTATATTTCCATCCATCCTATCATGTCTCCCATTTATACTATTTTCTACTTTGACCCTATTCCTTTTCAAAAAAGTTTGTTTCTAACTACACTCTCCCTCAATTTACCCTCCCATCTATCATTCCTCCTCTTACCCCTGCCCCCCCCTCCAATTTCCTGTAGGGTAAGATATCCAATTGAGTGTGTATGTTATTCTCTCCTTAAGCCAAATCCAATGAAAGGAAAGTTGGTCATTCCATATTACCTTCCCACTCTTCCCCTCCCTTGTAACAGATTTCTCTCGCCTCTTTTATATGACATAATTTACCCTATCCTATCCCTCCTTTTTTTCTTCTCCCAAATGCTCCTCTCTAAGCTCTTAATTTTATTTTTTAGATATTCCTTCTCATTAAACTTATCCTATTATCTCTGTCTATGTATATATGTACAAACATATACACACACTCAAATATGTATTTACATACACATGCACCCTCATATACATGCATATATGTTCATGTATACATATATATTCCCTTCAACTATCTTCATACTGAGAAAAAGTCTCAGGAGTTACAATTGTTGGTTTTCCATGTGGGAATATAAATAGATCAGCTTTAATAAGGTCCTTATGATTTCATGCTTCTCTTGCTTCTTCTACCTGAAAGTCACATTTTTGGTTCACCTCTGTTTTTTCTTTCATTAAGAATGCTTGAAAGTCATGTATTTCATTGAATGACCATATTTTCCCCTGAAGTGTTACATTCAGTTTTGCTGGGTAGATGATTTTTTATTTTAATTCTAGCTCCTTTGACCTCTGGAACATCATATTTCAAGCCCTTCAATCTCTTAATGTAGAGGCTGCTAGATCTTGGGTTATTCTTAATTGTGTTTCCACAATACTCAAATTGTTTCTCGCTCCTCCTTTAAGTATTTTCTCCTTGACCTGGGAACTCTGAAATTTGACTACAACATTCCTAATTTTCTTTTTGAGCTCTTTTTCAAGAGGTAAGTGGTGAATTCTTTCAATTTTTATTTTGCCCTATGGTTCTAGAATATTAGGGGCATTTTCCTCAATAATTTCTTGAAGCATGAAAACATGGACATTTGATAAACTCTCAGACATTCAATATATTGTTAAAAAATATCCTGAACTTAAAAGATTTGACATACAAGAACTAAGAGAAATATAACACACATACCAAATTGATTATAAGGGATTCATAAGAACGCACTGTTTATGTTTATATATGTAAAATGTATTTCTGAGATTCTTATTATAATTGAGTAGCTCATAAGAAAGTTTGGGGTAAACCTGAGTACTATATGAATTTAAAAAATAAAACCATTTAGGAACAGCTAAAAAGAATAATTATTTTATACAAATTTGGTGCAAGAGGAAGAACTGATACAGAGGAATTAGATAGGAAAGGAGGACTGGTAGTTCTGGTAATGTACTTCCATCAGTTGTGGGTTTAAGAGGGAATAATACATATGTGTGTGTGTGTGTGTGTGTGTACATGCACACACATATTCAGAAGAGTATAAAAGTCTTCTAAATTTAGAAGAAATAAAATAGTAGCAACATAGGGAGGGGAGAAAGGGCAATTGTGGAATTTTTAGAAAGGGGGAGAGAAATAGGTGAAATAGGGGTCTTTAAGGGTGTTTAGATTTATGGGAATAGGAAGATAGAGAAGGATCCTTGGAGGGGAGTATGCAAGTCATAGTCAGGGAAGGTAGTGGGTAGAAGTGAAGTAGAGGAGGCAGGTAGAATAGGAAATCAAGAGACATGCACAAGCATAAAAACAAAGATCAGGAGTAGAATATGTTTGGGAAAGTATATGTCTATATAGGTATGTATATTTGTATATGTGTATGTATGTATCTATAGCTATAGAGAAACGTATTTAAACTTTATTGTAACCTTCTTGAGGGGAGTGGGGGAAGGGAAAAAAGAGCAAAGCAGTAAAGTGCACATCAGAGAACAAAAGAAAACTGACAAGGAAGCAAAGAAAAGATGGACAATTCTCTACACAATATGTATTATTTATCATAAAATGTTTCTTGAAATGAAAATTTGTTGTTACATATTTTGAATCCCCTCTTATGTTCTGCTATACACACAACATGCTTTTTTGTTTTTCTTTCTTGGGATTTAAGTTTTAATGTCTAACTTTATGATATTTTTTTGTTTCTTTTCTTGTTCTATGTTTGTGTTTTGGCCCTTGAGTCTAAAATAAAATTTTAAAAAAGTAAGGCTCTGCTTCAAGGATGGAGGGCACATTGTCCCAAGCTTCAGGGGTTTTCTGCAGCTATTTTCAGAGATACTTCAAGGAAACTGTTAAGTTTTCAGTTATTCCAAGGTGATTTGATTTAAGAAATGTTTACTCCTCACCTGGCCTTTTCTCTGGTCTTTGAGAAACCACAAGTACTCTTTTCTGCCCTTGAACTTTGAGGAGGGTCTCCCCCTCAAAGTCTATTGTGCTAGTTCTGACCCTGGGATCGCCATGCAGGACTACAACTTATATCCCAGTGTTGACAAAGCAACAGAGTCCTGACTCAGTTCTAGCAAAAAGCTTACTATGATCTCTTTCAGACCATTTGTTTAACCCTGTAAAGCTGAGCTCTAGCAGCTTTCCAGAGGACTGTTGCTGTGAACAATTTTTAAGATTCTGATTACACAGCATAGTGAACTCTCTATTCAATAACAAATCAGAAATATCAAAATACAGCATTCACAATTTCTTATCACTAAAATGGTCAAAAAGAAACAAAAACACATCACAAAGTTGTCACAATAGCTTTTAACAAAGTACAATAATTTAGTCATCAAAAAGTCCTTAATTCAATCTCAAAATGTAAAAGTCAAAGTTCTCCACCCCTAGGTAGCAATAAATTATAATCTCCTCTGTCAGTATTCAATATCCAAGTATAGTCTTCTTTCAGCTTGACTCTAGCCTGGCTCTCAGCTTCCATGGTCCCTCTTCCATGGTGCCAGTTTCAACTGTCACCTGGGTTCAAAGGCAGGCAGCTCCCAGTTCCTTGTCCAGATCCTTGTCCAATTCTTCATGCAGTTTCTGTTCCATATTGATGTTCACAGTGTTCAGTCCACTTTAAGTCTTTCAGAGTTCCTGTTTCTGGGAAGACAAAGCTTGACAGAGCCATAATAATATTCGTGCACATTGCCAGCATTATCATCAATTCACTATCTGCCTGTGAAGTCAACTCAGACCCACCAGCAAGGTTTGAGAACTCAACACAAATCATCAACATAGAAATCAACACAGACCCACAAACAAGGTCCAAGAGGTCAGTACAAATCATCACTAAGGTCCCAGGACCTCCAAAACTCTCCTCCGGGACTTCTGTAAACATACAACCAGAAAATTCTCTTTCAGGGCTTCCAGTAAGGTCTGAAGACTTCTGTCCAAAGTATCATAAACAAACATCAACACAGACAGCTCAAACAGAGTGCCAACATACCAGAAGTTTTCTCCTTCTTGACTCTGCCACCACAAGAGTCCTCTTTTCAGTTCTTGCTGCCTCTAGCCCTGGGCCTCTCCTTATATAGGCGTTAGCTCTTCCTCAGGAGTTCACAAGTTCCGGGGTTCACAAGTTGTGGGCTTCATAGTTCTGTTTGATACAAGGCTCAAAAGAAGCTTGAACTGAAACAAGGTATTAATTCAATAGCTGAAACAAGGTGTGAACTACTCCATAGCCTGCCATTACAGACCCCTTTACCATCTGTGTGCTGGAAGCTTTGGAAGTAGCCATTGCCACTTCTGCTGATTCAGTCACTCCCAAGGTCTGCTCCTGGGTTCCTGGAACTGAGGTTATGCCAGCCATGATCTGCATTGGCCTGTACTCCACCCTGGCCCAGGTGTGACAGAACTTTCCTTCTCACATTCCATGTTGCCTTTGGCCTCTGTGGACTGAGAGGTATAGAAACTGACACTACTGCCACTGATTCAGTTACCACAAGGTCTGCTCTGGTTTTGCTGGGGCCTGGTCTGTGCTTGTTCAACCTCCATCAGACTGAGCTTCTCTCTCATCCTTGGTGCAAAAGACCTTTACTGATGATTTTCTAAATTGCCTTGGGATGGAAATTTGTTTTACTCTATCTTTTTTATGGGTTTAGCTTCTCTAGAATTTGTTTAGAGTAATTTTTTAAAAATATATTTTTAGGGGCTTCAGGGAGAGTTTTAATAAGTCACTGCTTTTACTCTCCCATCTTGGCTGTGCCTCAGATTTAAAGTATTTTTAATCTAGTCTTAAATTATGCATATATATGTATATATATGTATTTCTATGTACAAACCTATACATGTGGAACATAGGAATTTTATGATCTATATTTAGTATATTTTATTTAATGATGAAGACTTATAATTCTTTACTTCATCTCTACCCAGGACTACAACTGGAGTTGAAAATCTTGATGAAATTCAGAGAGAGATAGCCGAGTAAAATGGATAGAGAAACAAACTTGGAGTCATGAAGACCAAGATTCAAACACTATCTTGGACATATACTAACTATACAGTCATGAGCAAGTCACTGAATATATCTAATCACTGAATCATTTTAAAAGATTATAAATTGCAAGGAATTTTTGATCTCCTCTTAAAGTTGTTTTCCTTGATAAAATCATTATACAATACAAAATAAAGTCACATCAAAGTATGAATAGATCTAAGATTTTATTCAGTGTATTAGACTACCTTATTTCCCACTGGATTAGACTAGTACCTAACTAGCAGCTCTTCTTTAGCAAAAAAAGGTTTTCTTCCCTCTTCTCAAATATATGAAGATTGAAAAGTCATTAATCACCACCAGCAAATCATTACTTATGCCACTTTCTATATACAGAATAGTTACAATTTTGGGTTACTGAAATTGTAACATTGGGGTCTTTGATTCCTCTAATAAGACTAAGACTCAAATAAACTCCAACGTTTTCATGTAAAATGGAAAAAAAATTAATTTCATTTGATATGCTATTTAATCTTTAGAGGGAAAAGAAATAATGAATATAGTAAAGATTTGCTATATTTTTCATTAAGTGATTTTCTCATAGTGTAATTACTTTGAAAAAAAATCATGGTAAGAAAATATGGTAGCTTGAAAAGGCATTTTGGGGGGGGGGACCTCTCCAACTATATTTTAATAGCATGCTATTATTGGCATTTCTTCATAAAGCTAAATGTCATTTTGTTTACAGGCAGAGAGAGCTTTTTCTTTCTCCTTTTTAATTAAACAAAAAGGCAATATATCCTTTATTCTACTTTCTCCTTTGATTGCTGAAGCAGGGCAAGGAGATTGCTATCTGCATCAAATGAGGGGAAAAGAGTAAGAATAAGGGATTCAATAATGCATACAACTACTACTGGATCAACACATACAATGTAGCATAGAATATTGAGGAAATTTAGCTAAAATCTCTTATTTTGTCTATATTACTCATAGTCCATGTAGTAAATGATAATACTAGTCTATGAAAAATTCTGTTTTCGGGAGAAATAGCAATAGGGGATCAGCTTACATACTTTAAGTAAACAGAATTGACCAGCTTACCAGTTTGGACTTAGAATTATCATGTTGACTTTTCCAGTTGTTATAATTTATCTTATAAATAAGTGTCCAGTCCTCTGTTCAGCTGAACATACTTCATAGAAATTGCATATACTTGCTAGTTTATGACACAACCAAGAAAGCAACATGCTGTTGACATTTTATAATAAACTGTTTTTTAGAAATGAGTTCTATTAGATGAAGCAAGATAATATAAAATTTGAAAACTGTGAACAAATGAAAAGTTCTCCTCCTTCGTTTGTTGGAAATTTAAGAGACAAGGCTTAAAAGAATTCTCAGTGCATTCTGTTGCTAAAATGGCCATCAATAGGTATATAGCATTCTACTCAAAGTATTTCAAATGGAAGTATGATTGAAAAATCCTGTCCATAAAAATTGCATGGTTTGGAATCACTTTTCTGCAGTTAAAATAAAAACATTGTTTTAAGTGATGTAAAGGCAGAAATTTGATATGGAGAAATTAAAAATTAAAAAAAATACTTTTTCATATTTACAAAACAATGAAAATAATTAAAGTTCACTCTGGAATAAACTATTCAGTGTCTATCTGTATTAAGAAATTTTACATACTCAATAAGAAATCTCTAAAAATGGTACATGTTCCAAAAGCATGGACAAGAGCCACATGTAAATGCTATAGGGAATTGTGGTAATTAGAATAAATACTGACTGTTGCTTTATGATGTATAATATGACTTATTTACTTTTTATTTCATGCCAGAGGGTTTGATAATACTTGGCCATGATATATTTAGTTAAGAGGAATATAATACACTTGTATGTTTTATTACTGGGCTAAAATCTCAATGGATTTCCTAGGATTTAGAAAATGTTATGGCTGACCAAGTAAAATCTCATTCATGGATAAGCAGCATATTCAATGAATCCAGAATGACGATATTTAATAGGTCTTCTGGTGTGGTTCATACTGAAGTGTTAATTAGGATACTGTAAAATTGAACTATAAACATGAGATGGTTTACTACTCACATTATTTTCTTTTTTTATTTGAAAAAAAAATGAAACTCATGAATTAACTTCTTAACCAGATGACAAGGAGATGTTATTTGATTTCCTACTACATAAAAGTGAATATGGGAGATATTAAAAACTTTCAACAAAGATGTGACCCATCATCAGCTTTCAATCTAGTGGACAAATGAAAATTTTTAAAAAATGAAAATCTAATTAGTATTTAACTATATGGTTAGAGAAATCAGCAACAAAATGACTAAATGCTAGGATTTATCCATTTTTACAAGAAGTCCAAAATTATTTTGAAAATGTTTTTTTTTAACTTTTGTTTACATTTTTATTTTTTTGTTTACATCATTGATTTCCACAAGATTTTGAGGTACAAATTTTCTCCCCATTTCCCACTCATCCACCACCCCAAAATAGCGATCCCATTGTATACCCCCTCCCCCAATCTGCTTTCTCCCATATCCTCCCCCATGAACCCTCAGACTTTCTGGTAGGGTAAGATGGATCTTCCTATCCCAGTGCCTGTATATCTTGTTTCTCAGGTGCATATAATTAATAATATTAATAATAATAATAATAATATAGATATAGATGTTTTTCTCATTTGATTTTAGAACTTTAAATTCTAGATTATTTCCATTCCTCCTTTGTCACCAACCCCCACTGGAAAGTCAGGTAATTCAGTAAAGGCTGTACATGTGCAGTTACACAGAACATCTCCACAATGAACATATTGTGTAACGCTGACTATATTTCCCTCCTTCCTTTCCCACTCCCCTGCCTTGTTCTATTCTCTACTTTGTCCCTGTCCCTTTACTGAAGTGTGTGCTTCTAACATCCCTATCCCCCGCAATCCCCAGCCTTCCATCCTCCCCCCTCTCATTCCCATCACCCCTAATCTTCTGTAGGGCAAGATACCCACTTTAGAATGTATGTCATTCCCTCCCTAAGCCAAATTTAATGAGAGTAAGGGTGACCCATTTCCTTTTGCCTTCCTGTTCTTCCCCTCCATTGTAACAGTTATCCCTTGCCTTTTCTATATGAGATGATTAATCCCATTCTGTCTCTCCCTGGCTCCTCTCATTCTATTCCTCTCCTGCCTCTTAAGTACACCTTTTAAAATATCATTCCTTCCTGTTCAATTGATCCTGTGCCCTCTGTCTACATACACATAACTACCCACACTAACATATGTATTCAAATACATATATACCCTCCTATATAGACATATGTGTATATATACATATACGTATACATATATGTGTATATATATGTATATATATATATGTATATATATATGTATATATATATGCATTTATATTCCCTTCCCCTATCCTCATGTGGAGAAAAGTTTCACAAATTACAATTCTTGTTTTTCCATGTTGGCACATAAATAGTTCAATTTTGATAAGTTCCTTATGATTTCTTTTCTGTGTTTACCTTCTCATGCTTCTTGTGTTTGAATGTCAATTTTTTTTTTCAGTTCTGGTTTTTTCCTCAAGAATGCTTGGAAGTCCTCCACCTTATTAAATGATCATATTTTCCCCTGAAAGATTATACTCAATTTTGCTGGGTAAGTGATTCTTGTTTTAATACTAACTCTCTTGATCTCCAGAATATTATATTCCAGGCCCTTCAATCCCTTAATATAGAAGCTGCTAGATCCTGGGTTATCCTGATTGTGTTTCTACAGTATTCAAATTGTTTCTTCTTGGCAGCTTGTAATATTTGCTCCTTGATCTGGTAATTCTGTAACCTGGCTATAATATTCAAAGAAATTCTCTTTTGGGGATCTTTTTTCAAGAGGTGATTGATGAATTCTTTCAAGTTCTATTTTGCCCTCTGGTTTTAAAATATCTGGGCAATTTGCCTTGAGAATTTATTGAAACATGATTTCTAGGTTCTTTTTTTGATCATGGCTTTCAGGTAGTCCAATTAAATTGTCTCTCCTGGATTTATTTTCCAGGTCAGTGTTTTTTTTTTAATGAGATATTTCACATTGCCTTCTATTTTTTCATTTGTTTGTACATGTTTAATAGTATCTTGATTTCTCATAAAGTCATTTGCTTCTATTTGCTCCACTCTAATTCTGAAGGAATTATTGTCTTCAGTGAGCTTTTGAGATTCTTTTTCCATCTTGCAAGTTTGACTTTTTAAGGCATTCTTCTCCTCATTGACTTTTTGGGCCTCCTTTGCCATTTGATTAGTCTATTTTTTAAGGTGTTATTTTCTTCAGTCAGGTTGTTGACTCTCTTATCATGATTTTCTTGCATCATTTTCATTTCTCTTCCTAATTTTTCCTCCACTTCTCTTACTTGATTTTTAAAATCATTTTTAGCTTCTCTATGGCCTCTATCTACTTTGTATTTTTCTTGGAAGCTTTTGGTGTGGGAGTTCTGACTGTGTTGTCTTCCTCCCATCCCATGCTTTGGTCTTTTTTGTCCCCAAAAAAGCAATCTAAAGTTGGATTGCTGGGCTTGCTTTGCTTCCTTTGCCTGCTCATGTTGCCAGTCAATTACTTGGCTTTTGGGCTCAGTAGTAAAACTCTGCTTTCAGAGGGGAGAGCTCTGTCCCAAATCTCTGTGGTTTTCCCCACTGCCAGAGCTATTAGGAGGCCACTGGTTTTTGCAGCCCCCACCAGCTTTGGCTCACTGAAAACGCACCTCAGAACCACCATCTGTTACCCTGATGCAATTGAGGCAGCTCAAGGTGAGAGCCCTTAGCCTCTGAATGATCACTTGGCCCCCCTGAAATCTTCAGGCTGGGAACTTTTGAAGCAGCCATGTGAAGGTGGTTGAAGGGCCACTGCTTCAGACTTCTTCTAGCTCTGGAGGCAGTTTGGCCTGACCCTCTCCCCCAAATTTAGTCAAGTTCCTCTGACCTTTTGTCTTTGGCTTTTGTGGGTTGGTGATTGTAGAAATTGCCACAGCTGCTGCTGATCTGCTCTCCTGAAAGCTACAGCTGTGGCTTCTCCTGGACTCCTTGGGGCTGAAACCACATGGGGCTGGGCTCTGCTTCCAGCCCGCTGCTATGACTGCCTGCCGGGCTGCCTTCAGTGGGAGCTTTGTTATTTCATCCTTTTTGCAGAGGCTTGAGCTCTAGAATTTGTTTAGAGTCATATTTTATAGGTATTTGAGAGGGTATTGGGGAGAGCTCATGGAGTTCTCCTGTTTCTAAGCTGCCATCTTGACTCCCTCTGAAGAATTTCTTCTTAAAAAGGTTTAACATGGTAAATGTCTCTCCATTTTATTATTCTGGTTCTGTAGTCTATTCTTGGTTTTAGTTCTAGGTTCCTTCTTATTCCCCAGTTTGCTTCTATTATAAATGAATCTATGCCTTCAGAATTAAAGAGCAAATCATAAGGTGCACAAAAATTCCGTTTAGAGCCAATAAACCCTCTATTATACTTAAAGTGCACAAAACTCCATGTCTAACAATACAATAGAATGTTTTACAAGATCTCTTGTTCATCTGTATGAATGATTATTTGTCCCTACCTCCAGCTCTGGGCAAAATGAAATAGATGAAAGAGGCAATTCTGAGGCTCATGGGCAGTGTCATTTATAAAGAAAAGGTCAAGGAGCTAGGAAAGTGGCTCATGTGAGGTCTCATATTTCAAAACATGAGTTTGTGTAGCATTTACAATACTGTGAGTAGTGAAGTTGGAGGTCTGGTCTCTTCTCCTTCAAATAAACCCGACTTTTAAAATATATTTTGTTTTGATTTTATTTGCCAGAACAGATAGTTTCTTTCTACTATCTTCAAAAATTGATTCAAAAACTTGAACTTCTATGGCCATTGCTTTCTAATAAATCCATCTGAATTATCTCAGTTTTTGCTGATAATAATATCATTAATGTGGGAAGTTTTCTGCTCTTTTACAATTGAGGAAATAAGGCACAGTCAAAGGAAAAATATGTCTTCTGACTATAATCCAGTGTTCTTTTTTTCTAATTTCCCCCTCCCCCACAACAACTCACTATTTCTGTGAGATTGGCTAATCAAGTTTCCTAAATCAAGGAATACAAGAGGAACATTTAAGTTAAGTATTGTCAGTGTAAACCCCCGGTCATTTTGAAGGTTAGAATTCATAATTGATTCTGAGACTAATTCCAAAACCACTAGAACCTATAACCTGTCACTGAAGAAACTGAAAACATAGTAATCCTTGTCTTACACTTACACAGTCTGATCCAACACATGTAATTCCCTGGAGTCCTCCAGAGACTGAGAGTCAGTAAGTGTATGTAATATATCTTATCATCTATCTCAAGTGTTTGATGACATCACTTTGATGCTATGGCCAGCTCCTCAGGAACATCTGTCCTCTCCAAAAAACTTTTTAGGCCACAACAAGCAGTGGATATGAATCTTTTCTGCCTACTGGGGCCAGACCTTTGGTGAAGAGAGAAGAGGAAGATAAGAAAAAACAGCAGAATAATGACAAGAACAAAAAGGGACCAAATAGACAGGCCAATTTCTTACAAGCTACCAAAGGTCCCCAGTGAGTCAGAGAGGCCACTGCCACTGTGCAAATAGCAAGTGGGAAGCTCTAAATGGGATCAGAGGGTTGTTTGGGGTGACTAGCAGGATGCTGAAATATATTTCATGATATCATGGCTTGTTATTCTTCACAGATGCTGGCAGTAAAAATAGTAAACTTAACTCAATCCTGCTCTCTACCGGTGGAATTTGGAGATATTAGTTAGACTACAAACTCTAAATTTCACTAGAAATATCACTGAGATTACTGTATTGGCAATATTGAAAGAATCAAAACAGCATCCATTTTATGGCATTTCTTCTGTTCTCCATTATTTTTTTCAAAGATCATTGACAGTGCTTATGAAATCACAGCTCTAATTTTGTCCAGGACCCTGGAACATTAGTTACCTGCTCCTTATGAATTAGATTGTGTTCATTGAATTCTGGGGAAAGAACACTGAACTTATAATTCAGTTACATCCAAGCACCAACTCAGCCACTTCCTTGAATTGTGACTTGAGCAAGTTATTTTCTATTTTTGGGTCTTAGATTCCCTAGTTATAATATCTTGGCTAGATTTTTGTTACTCCAAGTTTCTTTTTAGGTTTTAAAATTTTGTGATATATTACTAATTATCCTCTTACTATGGCTTTGCTGAACTTGGTATTAATCCCCAATTAGTTATGTTTTTGTAATTTTGAAGCTGATTCAATTTCTTCCATTTCTTTTATATATGCCTTAAGGGATTAAAATTGGTTATTTAAAAGATATGTTTTAATGTACAATAACAAAAGATATAATGCTAGTCTCTCCTATTTAGCTATTTTTAATAAAATTGGTTACTTAAAAAATGTATTAATATAACGATAACAAAAGACATAATAATAATAATACTGGCTTCTGTTGTAATAGTTTTTTCTTTGTATAACATTTGTCAGAAATCTTACATGGTTATGTCTACATCAAGATTTGAAATGAGGAGTAGATGGCAGAGAAGGTCAGAAAATTCCAAGCTCTCAAGATTTTCCCCCACAAGAGTTAAAATAGCAACACAGGGTGAACAAAGTGTGGGTGGAGATAAATAAGAAGAGGGGCATAGACAAGGTCCTCCTACAACAAGCTGAGAGGATCTGAAGAGAAATCCCAAGATGAGGTTCAGTCCCTGCAAAGAGTAAACATCTCTAGGCTAGATTCCATTTTAACAGCAAACAGCAAGCCTCTTAAAAAACAAGCAGCAAGCCCCAGGGTTAGTTGGTTTAAGAGACTTCCTTGGCCCCAGCCACTGGAAGTTTTACCCCTGGAATAGTGAAGGGACTTGGATGTTTGATAACAGGAAGCTCAAGGTAATCTCTGCCAACAGGGAATGCCAGACCCAGCTGTGCTGCAAAGAGCAGTGGGAGAGGCGGGGCAAAGGAACCAACACATTCTCAGTCAGTGCAGAAGCAGTGGGGCAGAAAGTCCCTGACTGTGGGCACTTACAGGAGGTTGGAGATTTGGCTTTGGTTTCAGGCTAGAAGGGAGAACTAAAGATCTGGGGGAAAAGGTACCATTTCCCATACCCCAGGGATAGAGGCAATTACAAATAAGCTATTACCACAAAAAAATATACAAAGAAAAAAAGAATATAACTGTAGAAAACTATTATGAGAACAGGGATGACTGAGGTTATCTTCAGAGGAGGATACTGAAGTAAAGAAATTCCTAAAGAGCAATGTCAAATGGTTACCTGCCCAAAAAGAATTCATAAAAGATCTTTAAAAAAAGATTTTAAAAATCAAATGACAGAGATGGAGGAAAAACTAAAAAGGAAAATAAGATTAATTCAAGAAACACTGCTCTTTGAGTGTTTCTTTACTTCAATATCCTCCTCTGAAGATGAACCCTGGTCATGCCTTTTCCCATAATAGTTTTCTATGGTTGAATTCTTTCTCCTTTCCTGTGCATTTTTTGTGCTAATAGCTTATTTGTAATTGCCTCTAGCCCTGGGGTATGGGAAGTGGCACCTCTTTCCCTAGATCTTTAGTTCTCCCCTCTATTCTGAAAACAAAGCCAAATCTCCAACCTCCTGTAAGTGCCCACAGCCAGGAGCTTTCTGCCTCACTCTTTCTTTACTCACTGGACATGTGGTGGTTCCTTCTTGCCCCCTCTCCCACTGCTCTTTGCAGCAGAGCTTAGTCTGCCATTCCTTGTCAGCAGAGGTTACCTTAAACTTCCTGGACTCTGATGTCCAAGTCCCCTCACTATCCTCTGGGAAAAAGTTAGTGTTTGAGGCCTAGGTGGTCTCTCAAACCAATTAACCCGAAAGCATCCTGCCTATTGTTTAAAAAAACTTGCTGCTTATTTTTATTTTTTATTTTTTAATTGATTTTTTAAATTTTAGATTACATAATTCATTTCCATGAAATTTTGAGTTACAAATTTTCTCCCCATCTTTCCCCTACCCACTGCCCCAAAACAGCCATCCCAGTGTATCCCCACACCCCCAATCGATTCTCTCCTAAGTCTTCCCCCCTCACCCCTCTGACTTTTTGGTAGGGCAGGATGGATCTCCCAACCAAAGAGCCTGTGTATCTCAAATTCCAGTTGGATATAGTTAATAATAATAATAATTGTATATATATATATATATATATATATATATATATATATATATATATATATATATATACACATATATATTTTTAACATTTGATTATAGAACTTTAGATTCTAGATTCTTTCTCTTTCTCCCTCGTCATCCACCCCCACTGAGAGGACAAGCAACCAAATACCGGCTGACCATGTGAAATTACGCAGAATCTCTCCATA